>PVKY010006380.1:0-16057 GCA_004027775.1 Bradypus variegatus
AATCTGCCTGCATTGGGGCAATGTTGGTCATTCTAGCAGTATTTGCCTCTGCATGTGGTCAGAAGGCTCAGGGACGTTTTTCTGGTCACCTTCCAATACCCATATTTGAAATTTTCCCCCATCCAACTACAGACGTCAACATTCTTGCAACAGACCTTGTTCTTTTTCTGCCACAAAACTCAGGACTCAAATGGTCCATTCCCACTTCCTCCAGCTCTGCTAGCGTAAGTGCCCTGGACTAAGGAAGTTAGTGGCGAATCAGATTGCAGCAGATGTGGGAATCCAGGACACTCAGGTTAGACTGGCCCTTACCAGCTACAGGACTTGGAGCAAGTCAACTTCCTTGAAGATCAGTTTTCTGTTGTAAGGACAAAGGCAAATATGTTTGTAAAGGGATTATTTGTCAAAACTAAAAGAAGGTACATTGTTTCAAACCTGCAGATAACTACCAATATTACTGAAATATCGTTCACTTCTGAGGATGCTTTAAACCAACAAGTGCAGCTGACAATGGGACGGGCACTCTAATTGCTTTGTTATTCGTTTACTGCTCAATGACATCATGCATTGGTAATGTTTGAATCTCAGGGACAAGCTCTAAGATCCCAGTGTTCATTCCTCCTGTCTGGAGCTGGTTGACTCCACCCCAGCCAGGAATTTTGCTTTCCAAGATTGAAGTCCCTTCTCTGTACCAGTGACACAGACAGGCTACCTTTCCTTTACAGGATCGGGGCCCAGTACAAAAAGAAAATGCAAGGCCCCTGGTTCAAACATTGAGAATTTCAAGATGGCAACAACAGAGCATTAAACCAAGCACAGTGCCCCGTCAGCTGGAGCAGCTGTACCCACCCTGGCTGCACATTAGAATCACCTGGGGAACCTTAGCAAGTACTGATGCCCAGTTGCCCACCTCCCATGAGTCTGACTGTTTCAGAGCAGCAGTGGCCACAGGTGGGAACCCCTGGATCGGGGCATGCAAAAAGCTTGGAAGGGTGCTGTGGAGCCTGTAGCCCCAAGAGCAGGTGGAGGCAGTCCTGGGAGAGCCCTGATAAAACAGAACTCTCATGAGTGGAGCACCTCAGGGTTTTCAGGGCCTGTCAGGAGGTTCAGAGAAAAGCCATCGCCAACCTCTGCCAGCCTGTGTTACTCTCCAAGGCTACTCTGGAGCAATCACGTTTCCCAGCCTCCCTCGCCTTGGCAAGGCCAAGTGACCAGCCCGGGGAGGTGCAGAGGAGTTTCCGAGCAGCTTTCAGCCATGAAGGGGAGGGGCATGCTCTTCCAACCCAGCTGGAGGGTAGGCTGTCACCTTGGAGCAGGTGTTGGTGACGGGGTAGGGTGTGGTGGAGATGGGAAGACAGAAGCCACGATTCCTGACGATCATAAAGCCATAGTAACCCTTCTTGGCTATTTCTACCCCCACCAAAATTGAAAAAAAAAACGACAAAAAGAAGAAATGAAAAAAGGGCATAGAGGTAAGCAAACTTCTGTTTTGCTGTTGTAAGCCAGATTTTATCAGTAGGCCAAACCTCTAACTGCTCCATTTTACAGATGAGCAAACAAGAATCAGAGGTAAAATTTCCAGCCTGGTATAAGACAGTATTGCCAAAGGCAGGGTTTTCCCACCTCCTCCCTCCTCAACTTCACTGGCTTGTAATAACAAAAGAAGGCTTCTTTTAGAGTTGTCTATTTTTAGATTAATAAGTTAATTTATTATTCTGGGAAAGTTTTTTTTCCCCTCTGTTGGAGACTTAACCTAGCTCTCTAGTTAAAATCATGGACTCTGGAGTTAAACTGCCTAGAGCTGAAACTCTGCTGCGTCCTAGGAAGTTTCTTCACCCCCAGGCTTCAGTTTCTGCTTTGCACAAGGGGGCAGGGACCAAGGCATGCTGTCAACTCCTGTGCAAGTTTAAGATGGCACCAAAAAAAAAACACAAACAAACCCAAAATGTAAAAAAACACCTCAGTTATCTAGAAATATTAACGCATATTAAAATTGCAAATTAAAGATACACATATTTTTAGAAAATAATTAGTGCAAAAAATCCACAAGGAACAAATATCAGAATTTTAGATAGGCAGCATCCAGTCCTGCATGAGCACTACCCCATCTCGCTCTCCTCACCCTAGACCCCGGTGCAACACCCAACAAAGTTTTATTTACAAAAACAGGGGATACTCCCCCCTATGTGGGACCCGACTCCCAGGGGTGTAAATCTCCCTGGCAACACAGGATATGACTCCCAGGGATGAATCTGGATCTGACATCGTGGGATTGAGAACATCTTCTTGACCAAAAGGGGGATGCAAAACGAAATGAAGTAAAGCTTCAGTAGCTAAGAAATTTTAAATGGAGTTGAGAGATCACTCTGGAGGACATTGTTACGCACTATATAAATAACACTTTTTAGGTTTTAATGTATTGGAATAGCTAGAAGTAAATACCTGAAACTACCAAACTCCAGCCCAGGAGCCTTGACTCTTGAAGACGAGTGTATAACAATGTAGCCTACAAGGGGTGACAGTGTGATTGTGAAAACCTTGTGGATTGCACTCCCTTTATCCAATGTATGGATGGATGAGTACAAAAATGGGGACAAAAACTAAATGACAAATAGGGTAGGATGGGGGGGATGATTTGGGTGTTCTTTTTTACTTTTATTTTTTATTCTTATTCTTGCTTTTTCTGGTATAAGGAAAATGTTCAAAAATAGATTGGGGTGATGAATGCACAACTATATGATGGTTCTGTGAACAGGTGATTGTACACCATAGATGACTGTATGGTATGTGAATATATCTCAATAAAATGAGTTTAAAAAATTACGAAAAAAAAGGGAGACAACCTGTGGGTCATAGTTGGCTGATTTGTATTTTTTAAATATTATTTCTTGGTTACTGAGATTTTGGTGCCCCCTTATGTCATACAGCCATTGTGAGAGCCCCCCTAGTCCAGCTCTGGAGAGTGCCCAGAAAACAAAGCCAGCGAATCCAGGTAAAGCCTAGTTGAGTGCCTGTCAGAGTAAGTACTCAAGTGCCCTTGTCATGATTTCAACATGAATTGAGTCGTGCCCCTTTTGAAGAAGAAATTAATTACAAGGAACAACAACAAAAAAACCACATTCTGTAGCATCTAGAAGGCAGCAAGAAACTTGATTAATCAGAAGAGGGTGCAAGAAGATGTCACCTTGATTTCTAGACTCGCCACTGGAGATTTTATAGTTGATCTGAATAAAGACCTAGCAGCGAGCTATGCAGGAGGGCCCAGCTTTTCCCAGTGACTTACCGGGAACTCAATTATCTGTTGCATGAAGCAGTGACTTCCTTAAATTGGCCTCAAAAAATTTAGCATTCTTAATCTGTTTTCCCTGCCCTTTACTTATGACCAATCATCCTGTTGCTTACGTTCAATGGTCCAGCTCATAGGCTGGAGAACTACGGCCCACAGGCCAAATCGTGGCCTGTTTTTGTAGGGTTATTGGCATAGTCAAGCCCATACACGCACATATGTGTGACTGCTTTCATGCTACAGACACAGGGTTAAATAGTTGCAACAGAGACTGTATGGGACCAGCAAAGCCCAAAATACGAACTTTCTGGCTCTTTATAGAAAAGGCTTACCAACCCCTGGTCCAGGTGAAGTCAGACTGCAAACACAATTCTCTTGGATCTGTATTGCCTTTGTAGAGAGAGGCTGGTCTAGTATAGAAACCTCACATTCCTATCTGTGTCACATCACAGCTCCTTAGTTATTAAGGCTGTTTCCAAGTTTTATTCAGTGATTATCTATTTTAAATCTCACGCCAGCAGGTTTAGCCAGTTTACTCCCCCACTGCCTGAATTATTTTCTTGAATCCCATCCACTGCTACCTTTTACTTTCTTTGCTAATAATATAGGAGTAAAACCATCCCTCACTCCTAGAGTTTTCTGATCCTAAGTTTCTCTCATGGTCTACCTTTTTCTGAATTCTCACCAGTCTCAACATTCCTTAAATTTTTTCAAACAATCCTAACTCAGCTTTTTTTTTATATTCATTTTATTGAGATATATTCAGATACCACGCAGTCATACAAAACAAATTGTACATTCGTTTGTTCACAGTACCATTACATAGTTGTACATTCATCACCTAAATCAATCCCTGACACCTTCATTAGCACACACACACACAAATAACAAGAATAATAATTAAAGTGAAAAAGAGCAATTAAAGTAAAAAAAAAACACTGGGCGCCTTTGTCTGTTTGGTTGTTTCCTTCCCCTATTTTTCTACTCATCCATCTACAAACTAGACAAAGGGGAGTGTGGTCCCCATGGCCCCCCCCAATCCCATTGTCACCCCTCACAAGCTACATTTTTATACAATTGTCTTCAAGATTCATGCGTTCTGGGTTGTAGTTTGATAGCTTCAGGTATCTACCACCAGCTATCCCAACTCACCAGAACCTAAAAAGGGTTGTCTAAATTGTGCGTAAGAGTGCCCACCAGAGTAACCTCTTGGCTCCTTTTGGAATCTCTCTGCCACTGAAGCTTGTTTCATTTCCTTTCACTTCCCCCTTTTAGTCAAGAAGATGTTCTCTCTCCCACGATGCCAGGTCTACATTCCTCCCCGGGAGTCATATTCCACGTTGCCAGGGAGATTCACTCCCCTGGGTGTCTGATCCCACGTAGCAGGGAGGGCAGTGATTTCACCTTTCAAGTTGGCTTAGGTAGAGAGAGAGGGCCACATCTGAGCAACAAAGAGGCACTCAGGAGGAGGCTCTTAGGCACAATTATAGGGAGGCCTAGCTTCTCCTTTGCAGCGACACTAATTTAGCTTTATAGTCTTGAATTACATTCTCAGTTTTGTGCAAGTCCTATTTATGTCCCTGCTTGAAAATTCAGCCTCTTTTAATGTGTTCTACAGGTCACGCCAATTCAGAAGATAAAAGGTTCTACAGCCGGGTTTGGTAAATTACAGCCCATAGGTCAAATGAGGCTTGCCACTCATTTTTGTAAATAAAGTTTCAATGAACACAGACATGTTCATTCTTTTTCTTATTGTCCACTTTTGCATTGCGACCCCATATTACCCACCAAGAGACGACCTGTGGTTCCTGGATAACACCACTCTTACGCGGCTGGCGGCAGACTTGGACTTTGAACGGCCACTACTGGACGCCGGCAAGCTCGGATATGCTGCGATGGGTGAGTGGTTCGCTCAGAAGTTCCGAGATGAGCTTGCTTGGCAGTCCCTAGGCTGCGCCAAGTACTCTATCCAGCTTGAAAATGCTTACCGGTACCACATCCATATTGTTATGGGGGGCCCACCTAACTTTAGCAGGTGGTCCGGAAGGCCGTTAAGGCGGGGAAACTGTCAGCCACTGGCAACAGGTCCTGGGAATGCTATCCGTACTACTCGCGAAAGGCCAATAACGGGCTCCGTGCCGTAGATGAGTCCTTCATTGTTAACCACCTCCTGCCGAAAAGTCCCGAGAGGCAGTGTGGGCTTGGACCAACATCCCAGATCTCCAGCACTTAGTGTTGCATGCCAGCAACAGGGCGGCCTTGTTTCGCGTCCCCAAGACCTCCACACCTATTAAGGGGACCAAAATCAGCAAGGATTTCAGTCACTTTACAGAGTGGCTGAAGGCGGAGGTTATCCTGAAAGGGACCTGCACGAGTTACACAGAAACGTCTTCCGTGAGCATGTGGCATCCACCACGGCCCGTCAACAGCTTCATCAGGCTCTGTCGGTAGCATCGCTAGAAATGCCTAGCTGACTTCCTTGCTCTTTTGGGGAATGTTTTGGAGACAGAGGCCTTTGAAGAGAACCCCCTCATTGTGGTCTTCCGGGCCCAGGGCTATGACCTCTACTGGTTAGGCAGCACTGTTTTGCACTGGGCTCGTGGGGGTTTTGGAAAGCGACATAGCTGGTGGTTTTACAGTCAAGCAATGCCCGGCAAGACTCTTGTGGCATCTGCTGTAGTGTCCACTGCCCAAAACTATGGATGTGTCAACTGGAACAATGAGAACTTTCCATTTAATGACTGCCCTGACAAGTTCTGTCTCTGGTGGGAAGAGGGCCACATGAAAGCCAAGTTCGTGGAGCAGGGCAAGAGCCTGCTTGGCGGTGCTCCTGTCTGAGTGGACCAGAATAACAAGGGGTCTGTGGAAATAGTGCCTGCCCCTCTGGTTGCCACCAGCAACACAGACATGACCCTAGTCCAAGACGGGAACGTGTTACCAACGGAGCACAGCGGTCCCCTCGGACAGCAGTTCCTGAAGATAGTGTTCGATTAGCGCCTGCCACCCACCATCAGGCACCCCAAAGTAGAGGAAGTGTGCGACTTCTTCTTCACTATCTCCCTGCAGCCATACACCTTCACAGAGGCTAATAACCAGCATGAGACTGCTAGGTTCCAGCCAGGTGGTAGCATTTGCAGCCCGGACAGCGCTGATAGTAAGTCACCTGATCCAATGTGGGCCGCCCCCATACTTGAAGACGCTGACTTGGTAGACTTCAACACCCCAGACAGCTCCCTGGCTAGCGACGAGACCGGGCAGGCTGGGCCGTCTTGCAAGAAAGAGCTGTTCCCTCCATCGCCTTCTGACCCTGCACGGTTGACCCAGGCCGCAACATAGCTGACGAGGGCGAGTGGCCATCTGCCGAGGTCCTAATCTCTCCAGGTCAGTGGCACACCATTATCGCCCCCATGTCCCAAGGCGGGAGGGCTCCTTTGAGAATCACTTTCATGTTGCTTGCAGCAAAGAGCACACCACAGAGTCCGGGCCCCGCGGGCGCATCAGGTGTCCTGGGTGTTGGGACGCCGTTACCCACCACTTCCTTGAGCTCTGGGAGGGAGGCGACTGCTGCTGCCGCGTGGAGCACCGCAACTCCACCAACCCTTCGACTTCTGGTTCTGCCGGTTCCGTATCGACGGCTGCAGCGTGATGACCTGGATGAATGGCAGCTAATCCAAGTGATGCTCACGAGGCCCTGCGCCCCTGGCTGGCGTATTTGCTGCGTGTTTGGCTATGGGATGGGGAGGCGAGTAGGGATAGGGTGTGTACTTCTAAGTGCAAAGGCTGCTGGGGAGAGGCTGTGGTGTGCTGCAGTACCGCCGCCAGGGAAGAGGAGGAAGGAGCAGTGGGGGGTGGAAGCCGAGGAGCAGGCTAATAAAAATGCACTGGAGAAGTCTGAGTTTCATGTTGAGACCCACTACCCACCCCTAAGGAACCTGGGGGTCGGTCTGAATTCTGACCTTTACGGCCGATTCCTCTCCTGGACGGGGAGGGCTCTGGGGCTGTCGGCCGGGAAGCGGGTCATGGATGAGACTGCGAGGCAACAAGCCGGGTGGGACACGGGAGCAGTCCATCAGCAGTGTAAGAGGTTAAAGCTCCGTGAGCTAGAGGACGCCCACAAACTACTCTTAGAGCACTCCAGAGACCCTGAAGCTAAGATGGCTAAGGACGTTTTGGAGAGCACTTCCGAGTCCCCGAGTCTGTCAGAGCAGCCTCAGTAGACGAGGAAGTTCCGAATAAGGGTGACTCCCCGGCCCCCGAGCATGCTCGCCTGCCTAAACCTGAATCTGACAGAACCACGTCCCTAGGCGAGGAAGGCCCCGGACACCGTGCGCCCCACGTACATGAGGACAATGAGCCTCTCGACCTGGTTGTTCCTGGGTACAAGTATCTAGGTCTGGGGAACCCACTGGGTAGCAGGCCTCCAGTAAATTCCCTGGATGCCATAGCGCAGAAGCTGACCAGGCTTACCAGGAGGAGCTAGTTCACGGAGACATCCCATACCTTGGTGGGGAGACACCTGATCGGGCCTTTACTCGGGAAGCAGGGGCAGAGGGCTCAATCCTGGGAAATCTGGCACTGAGTAGTCGCAGCAGAGAACTTATGGCCCTGTGATACATGAAGTATTCACCATCTGCACTTCACAGAAAAATTTTGCTGGTTTGTATTCTTCTAAGAATCCAAATTTGTAGATGATACCAGGGGAGACCTAAGACCATTGAAATCCATACAGCTGTTGGTTATCTTTCTGTTTATCTGAGGAGTTATAAAACCAGGAGGACAAGGAATATTTATGTGGGTTCAGTCTATGGGTTCCCACTTGCAGGGCCAACAGCCCTTCTGTTTCTAGAACAGAAAACGAAGATAAGACTCGTGACAAATAACGTAAACACTAACAATAGAATATATCCTACAACACCAGCATTCAGTAACCAAATACTTTTCTCAACAGTTAAAAATAGCTCCAAAGCAAAAATGATGATTACTGTCATGGGTCTCTGGCATAATTTTAATTTTTTCTTCCTATAATAAAGAGATTGAACAGTATCCTCTCATCACCTGATGTAAAAATTTAAATAAATGGCATCAGATTTGTTCAGAAGCTGGTACAAGTTATGCATCTCTTGCTATTTCATAAGCAAAATATTCCTCTGCAAACAATCTACAAATATTGGTTTTCACACCTTTATTCTAGTTTATCAAAAACAATGGCTCTACTGAATGTTTTAAAAACAGATGTTTAGCTTGAGGAGGGCAGATGAGAATTTGAACTTAACAAAGACTGTATTTGAAAGAAAGATGCCAAAGTAGAACAAACAAAGCAACTTTGGATAAATTACATATCCACTGGGATTCCACAGCTTCCTAACCTTGGGTCAATTGAAATGTCCATTTGTGAGACTGTCACTTGTTTGTTGGTTCAAACACTAAGTGCACGCTGTGACGAAAGCGATGCCAGTAGGCTGTCCCTGCATCATATCCCAGAGCCACGCTCAGGGTCCGCAGGGACTCCAGTCCTTTCTTTATGAACACAAGAAAACAAATTTTGAATTTTGCCACGCACATGGGCTGGCTGTGGTGGTTGACATTTGGCGCCACCTACAGACTAAACTGCATTTCATTTCACTGCAGTACAAAACTGGATTTTCTCACTAGCACGTTGAGAAGTCCTAGCATTCACAATTAAATGATCGAATTGGGCTGGGGCTGGGGGGGGGGATAGAGAACCCCACCCCATAACCTGTTTGTGCAGGGATGGAAAGAAAAATGGAGTGGTGTTCTTACACAGTTCTGCAGATGAGTTTGCCTTTTTATTGTAAAACAGATAAAGGAAACCACACACAAATGCATAAGGCGAACGCTTTGCAACTACCACCCAGGTTAAGAAATAGAACTTTTCTAGCCATCTGGGATCTTCCACGTACCCAGTCTTCATCTTAACCCTTGCCTACTATACAGATCAGTTTACTTTTAGTTTTCTATGTCTTCTAAGTAGTGTAATAATTCCAGAGAATATTTTCCAAGAATTTAGGAATTACCGATCAGTTTAAAAATTGGAATCCATCATGAAGAAGTTATCCCCATTGTGCAGAACAGGGCTTACTGCACTCCCACCTTTGAATGACCCAGCCAACTTGCTTAGCCAATTCTTGGAGGGAAAACAGCAACGTGTGGTGTCTTTACATCGCAAAGCATTGCTGTGGCCACCTCTGCCATCGTCCTGGAAGCCTACAACATCGGAGCAGCCCCCGCCAGAGCTGGTGACCCAAGTCCGGCTTGCTGGCCTCACCGTGGCGGGCTGGGCAGCAGCCTGTGTCCGGAGTTCCTGACAGCCAGTGACCCTCTTCAGCTGAACTAGAGGCCTTGGCTGGGCTCCAGAGGCACCTCGAGCTGCCCGACAGACACCAGGGTGCCAGGCTGCCCCAGGGCACAGCTCTCGGGTGGGAAGGTGACCAAGTCCGAGTTCCTATTCTCGCTCTGGTCACTGTGCTGCTTCTTGTGGCATCTCAGAGAGTCGTCCCTGACGAAGGAGGCGCCACAGGTATCGCAGCGGAAGGCCCTCTGGGTCACTATTTTGGCCACATGGTGGGAGCTGCTCTCTTGGGGCTCTTCTTGGCCCTCCGGGGCCCGGTTCTCCGTCTTGGCCTCATCCCTGTGCACTCTGTCAATGTGCTTGGCCAGGCTGCTGGGGCGCTTGGTGTCGAAGCTGCAGAAGTCGCACTTGAAGGGCCGGTCTTTGCAGTGGACCCGGCTGTGCACGCGCAGGGCGGCGGCGCTGGCGCAGGAGTAGCTGCACTCGGGGCACTTCTCGGGGTGGTCGGCCTGGTGCAGCCGGCTGTGCTCCAGCAGGTCGGCCCGGTCCCGGCCCTGGAAGGCGCAGTGCAGACACTTGAAGGTGTGCTTGATGCGGACGTGCGACTTGAGGTTCGCCTTCATGGTGCAGCGGACGTCGCAGAACTCGCACTTGAAAGGCTTCTCCCCGGAGTGCACGATCATGTGCCTTTTCAAGTCCGAGCTGATTTTGAACTTGGCGCTACAGAGCCAGCACTGGAAGGGGGTGTCCCCTAGCAACGGAAGGTGTGTTTCCATTAGAGCAGGCAGGCAAGACAGAATCCCCCCAAACATGCGTCAGAACACCTGCCCACAACCAGACCGTCGGGTCTTTCGAACACAACTACCCGCAGCTTCCTAATAAGGACAATAAACTGAGCTTTTTACCTGCATGCCAGGCACTGTGCTAAGTGCTTGCTGTGTATTAACTCACTTGATCCTCGTGACAGTCCTATGAGTGGGCACTATGACCCCATTTCACAGATGAGGTTACTGAGGCTCAGCGAGGTCAAGTTAATTGACCTGGGTGCCCAAGTTCACACTCCCAATGATGACACTCGGTCAGTTTCAAATCTAAACTCTCATTTAACTGGACACCCCAAGATTGAGTGTAGAAGCAGGAAAAGGTGAGATTTAAAGTTATGTACGACCATTCCTAGTTAAGCTAAGACTATTGACATGCTTGCTACAGTGTTTAAACTATATTACCACAGGTCAATGGACTTTGCAAAGTTTTCTCACTGCACACTGAATTTTATTTATGAAATTAACACATGAATATGATAGCAAAGGATGGGGACAAATAAGGAAAAGCCATAGCCTCCTCTCTAACTTACAGTCCCATTCCCTAGAAGCATTGTCAAGGATTTTCTGTTCTTTTGGAGGTTGTAAGCATCCATCCTTTTCCCAACCTCTTCCCATGTTCTGTTGGTTGTGAACTTTACCCTTTTTGCATTGCCTTCTAAACCAAGTCTCATACCTCTTAGTCCATCAGCTCAAGAGATTGTTTTCAGGATTCCCTCTTCTTCCTCACACTACCTCCTCACTTCTGTCAGCAATAGCTTTATGTTCACATTTAAGTTCAATAACATTTACATTCTGCCTTGTGAAACCTCATGTTTTATCTAGCTGCTTTTAAACTTTAGATTGAAACTACAAATAATGTGCATTATGACTGGGTACACAATATTCACCAGAGCCAAATACTGTGCTGGGATTATCTTCTCCATATCGGTGGCCACTGTCACACCAGGACCATTTGATAATGTCCCTAGCATCAAGGTCAAATTGATTCTCTTTTCCTATATTCTCATTTTGTGCTACATTTTAGCTAGTTTCTTGAACAGACCATACATTTCTTGAGAGAGAGAGAAAAAAGAATCTTACCATAATCGCAAAAGATATTTAGTCTCTAGATTATGTAATCCTTTACATAGAATTTCTAACTGATCTACTGAGTTTCTTCCCTTAACCTTCTGTCCAAGCCTCATCCAGACATTTCCCTTTACTGTAATCCTCTGAAGTACCATATTCAGATATTCACATATGAAATACCTCATGCCAAATATGGTTTTCTCCCGTTTTGCTCGAGCTCATCTTCCAGTTACCTTCCTCTGGAATGGAAGATGGGAGTCAAGTCCCGACTTATTCTTGGATATTCGGATATCTCATACTCGAGAGAGTTCGGCTGGATAGGATTCTAAGTTCAGAATTCTTCCCCCACTTTGCAGGTGCTGAGCCACTATTACAAGAAGTCTCTCTAGGACCAGATCTCCCCAGACACACTTTGTCTCGCTTGGCATCTGGCGAGCCTCCTGCTCTCAGGACACATGGTCCTTTAGAATTCTGAAATTTTTTATTTCTCCTTTGATTTTCTCACTTCTATTTTCTTTTCTGTCTAGACCCAGAGGCCAGACCTCCACCTTCTTATTCTTTCTCAATTCTCTAATTTTTTGCTCTAATTTTTGAGAACTTTCTTTTACTTTATACTCCAGCAACCCTAGTTTTAATTCAATATCTCTTTAACTTTTTATAGCCCCTTTTTGGTTGCAATATTTCTGCCAGTGGGTAGGTACCAATTAGAATTCAAGAATTATCTATTACCCAAGTAATGTGTTACCTCCAGGATTAGTTGTTAGATGTGGCTGATTTTATGCTACTGATTTCCCTCAAATTACTTAATCCTTGGTTGGCTGTTCATGTTTAGCAAGAGCAGACAGAGTTTAAGGACTAGATACAGGTGCCCACGGTTTCACCTGCTCTTGGGGAGCTGTGGGCTGTTTTGCCCCATAGGTTTTTCCCCTGAGCCCTGTAGCCTTGTCAGTCGTCCTGCTACTTACAAGTTCAGAGCTCTTGGGGCAGTCAGACATTGGCTGGAAAGGTGGGGTCCCATCGATGGCTTCCTCTCTTGGGTGTGCTGAGCCCCAGCTTTCTTTACTCAACTTCGAACATCAGCGTACTCCCATATGCTTGCCATTTTCCACAAAATCACTAAAAGTTCTCATCTGCTTATGAATGTCCTAATCGCCAGTTTTCTGTGCATGATGGGTTGGTTTCTTCCTGTGCCTGTTTATTTACTGCTACTTCAGTAGGGTTTAATGGAAAAGGGAGGGAAAAGCTCTTTGCAAAGTCTAGCTTCTAGAACTTTGTATCACATTGAACTGATTTTGCTCCATGTTTCTGAATTAAGCAATGCAACCAGAGTATAAGTTAAATTACCAAAACCTCTAGCTTACATGTGACTTTTGAGATGCATTTTTTTGCATCTTGACTACTGGATTGGGTACACACCCCGAGTTGCATTCTATGTAGTCAAGTTATAAAACCCAACTGCCAGATTTTTATGTTTTACTGAAAGCTCTTGTACTGGCAAAAAAAACCACACAAGCCTCCTACTCACTGCAAAGATTCCAAATTCCTTTTCTTATACCACAAGGTTATTTAAGTCACTTGTGCTTTGAGTAAACAAAGGTCTAGAAATAAGAGGAAAAGAAAGCGACAGAGGTTTGCAAGTCAGAGACTCACCCGTGTGGGACCGGAGGTGGACGGTGAGCTGGCTGGAGTTGCGGCTGGCATAGGGGCAGAGCTGGCATTTATAGGGCCGCTCGTCGGAGTGTATGCGCAGGTGCTTCTTGAGGCTGCTGCTGTCCACGGCGGCGTAGTCACACAGGTGGCACTTGTGGGGCTTCACGCTGGTGTGGCAGCGCGTGTGCATGGTCAGATTGTCCTTCCGGCTGAAGCACTTGTCACAGAACTCACACTTGTGTGGTTTGTCTCCTTAAAATACATAAGAAGGGTTCAAGGTTGTAAGGGCTTCTTTATCAAGTTGACTACAGAGAGGTTTGATCAAGACAGTAGCAGGCCCATGGCTCTGCCTCCTCCCCCTGCTCAGGCACCCAGAGACAAGGACATCCTGAAGCCTAAGTGTGCATTGGGAGCAAGAAGGTGTGCCACTGGTGGAGTGGAAGTTCTGAAGACATCTTAAGAGACTGAGTAGATAAAATCAGACTGACAGGGAAAACCACAAGTTAAACCCTGTTTGGGAAAATGGGAGTGTTATAGAAATCTGCAAGATCAGAGGGATCTTGGAACAACTTTCTGGCATGCTGGTTGATGAGCCACAGGAAAATGGCCAGGTGGAATCCCTTCCTTCACTTGTACCAAACAGCAAGCAGCGGTGGCGTCTGCTATTGGTAAATGAGGGTGTGGGGGTCAGAGAAATGATGCAAGGACCCCACAGAGCTACAGATACCCTGGAAAACAGAGAGCCCATGTCAGGGCATCTCCACCCAGCACCATGTTCTGTACCACTGCTACAGCCACTCCAGGTTAATCATGCCCATATTAAATGAATCTACCCAGAACCAGAAAAACTCTCCCAACTCAAGAGCTTAAGGAAAGTTATTATAGCAAATAGGAGAACTGAAATTACTATGAAAATAAAAGTTACTATTGTCAAAATAAAACTTCTGGTTGATTTGCAGAAAAGATGTAAAAAAAAAAAAAAGATTTAGAAGTGGAAGACAGAGCTAAGGAATCTCCCAGAGTTCTCCCAAAAGGACAATAGGGAAAATATAAGAAAAATTAAGACCTGAAGCTAGTTTTACAGGGTTCAGGATAGAACAGAGGAAAGAATTATTTCCCAACATGGAAGACAGTCATGAGTCACACAACAGCTTGCCTTAAGGCAGGGTGGTACAATTTCTGAACATCACTAGCACTGAGATGTTAAAACTTTCAGAAAGAAAAAGCCAGAAAAGTGCTTCCATCAGGACACAACTCCTTAGACAACACCAGATGCTAGCAAGATGGGCACAGTATCTCCAAAGCTCTATGGAAATTATTTTAATAGAATCTTATAGTTGGGCTCGCATTCTGTGGGAAGAGAAAGTAAAGGCAGTTTGATAGATGGCTCAGGGTCTCACACTTGAACTGTATACACAGAAAAAAATGGAAATAGTTAAGACATGGAATCTAAGAAAGTTAGCAAAACAGAAGGTATAGCTTCTAAACCACTAGAGAAATAAAACCATCAAAAAAAAAAGCATGGACTGTGATGGTAACACAATATTGTGACTATAATTAATACCACTGAATTGTACACTTGAAAGTGGGAAACTGAGTCATATATATGTTACTACAAAAAAAAAGAAAAACTTGGACCATAGAACACAAAATAACATCATAAAATAAAATGTCAGTAAGCACAATAAACATAACTGGATAAAATTTCCCTGTTAAAGATTTAAATTTCATTAAGGAAAAAAAAGGCTAAATGCTCTTAAAATACCTAAATCAAAATGACAGTAGAATATAAATGATAGAAATTCTACTAAAATGCTAAAAGACAAAGAAAGCAGGGATTTCAATTTTAAAATTAAGCAAATGAGAAATCATGGCAAAAGCCATTAAAATTTTCACACTGAAAAGGAGAGAAAATTCACTAAGTAGAAAGGAGTCAAACTTTTGTGAATCTAACATGACTTTACAAATGAATTTTCAAAAAATTCTGCTTGGACATTTCAGGACATCTTTTAAAATAATTTGTGTTCAAGAATCAAAGTCTCTCAGAGAGCCTCTATGTTGCTCAGATGTGCCCCACCCCGCCCCAAGCCCATTTGGCAGATGAACTCACTGCTCCCCCTCCACGTGGGACATGACTCCCAGGGGTGTGAATCCCCCTGGCAACTCCTAGGGATGAGCCTGGACCCTGCACTAAGGGACTGAGAAAATCTTCCTGATCAAAGAGGGGAAGAGACATGAAACAAAATAAGGTTTCAGTGGCTGAGAGATTTCAAACGGAGTTGAGAGGTCACTCTGGAGGGTATTCTTATGTGCTATATAGATATCGCTTTTTCGTTTTTAGTGTGTTGGGATGGCTAGAGGGAAATACCTGAAGCTGTTGAACTGCAACCCAGTGACCCTGATTCTTGAAGATGATTGTGTAACTATGTAGCTTACACAGTGTGACTGTGTGATTGTGAAAAGCTTGTGGCTCGCACTCCCTTTATTCAGTGTCTGGACAGCTGAGTAGAAAAATGGGGACAAATATTAGATGTAGAATAGGGTATGGAGGGGACGGAAAGTTTCGGGTGATCTTTTTTGCTTTTATTTTTATTTTGGCATAAGGAAAAGATTCAAAAATTGATTCTGGAGATGAACATACAACTGTATGATGGTGTTGTCAGTGACTGTACACTGTGGATGACTGTAGGGTGTGTGAAAATATCTCAATAAAACTGTATTGTTGCCTCCTGCCAGAGGCTGTGCCTGGGAATTGAGCATTCCCCTTACACCTCCTTCATAATGAGAAGTTGCAGGCCATTGAGAGGTTAAAAGTTCAAGCGAACTGTGGTTGAGCAAGCAGCCAACAGATGTCCCTGCTATTGCAATTGTGGTTTGCCTTTGGGTGTGGGTGTGCAGAGCTTCCTGAAGCAAAGTGCG
>PVKY010006381.1:0-16056 GCA_004027775.1 Bradypus variegatus
TCTGTGGCTTACAGCACAAAAGTCACTAAAGCGCCTCTCTGAGGGTCCCAGGACAAGTGCAAAAACACTCCATTGAGTTGTATTAAAAGCAGATACTCAAACTTAAAAAGCTCTTTGCCAGCATCACCAGTTACTTCAAAATGGGTGAATCCTTCTCCCCTGACATAATTGATGGGTTTCTGCCACCTCAGTCTTTTGGGAAAAGAAGCACCCTGGAAGCCCCCTTACAGATTTTATTGTGAATCAGGTGTAAAAATTGGATGGCACTCTCCTTACTGCCTTCAGAAAACCTGCTGATTTGTGAAAGCTGGGAAGGATTGCATTGCAAGGTTGAAATCAATGGCAAAAAGTCCCCTCTCCCTTTCTTGTGCTCCCCGTAATACTTTACAGAACTCAAAGAATGGTATTGGTACTAAAAATGGGAAAATAAATAGTTCTGAGAGGGTGTTTCTTTCCAACTATGAAGAAAATAGAAGAACTGAGAATAAAAGAATCAGAGCATAAAAGAATAGATAACAGTAAAAATTAAGTCTCAGCCCCACCTACCTGGTTTAAGTTATGTGATCCTCGGCAAGTAAAGTGGACACAATAGGACTGAGGCAAAGCCGCCACATGCTTGCTAATATTATTCTCTTTTTCTATTTTAGCAAGTGTCACTCTGCTAAAAGACCATTTTCCCAGCCTCCTTGAAGGTGTATATGGTCATGTGAGATGTGGTATAAGTAGAAATGTTGTTGCAAAACTTTCCAAAAATGACCTTTAAGAAGAAGGGGTATGGCCTTCTATTTCTACCTTTTTGTGGCCTGGAACACATATAAGAGGGCTGGAGCTTGAGCAGTCATTTGTGACAAAGAGGCAGCATGCTTAAAAAGAGAAGAGCAGCAAGACAAAGAGAGACTGTGTCCCTGAGGACGTCATGAAGCTGCCTTACCAGCCTTGGCCTGCCTGCCTCTGGTTATTCTTTAACTTGTGAGAACAAAATCTGTGTGCTTAAATCACTGTAATATTGTTTCTGTTATACGAAGCCAAACTTAACCATAATGATACAAATGATAAGTTCAAAGTCTGCTGTAAGACTCACAAAAACAATGAGTGCAAAGTGCCTAGAAGGAATACAAGATTACCCACTCTCTCACTTCCTTCACACACACATCCTACTTAAAAGTGAAAGTGTTCATCAAAAGTTCATTTTAAGTAAAAAAGAGAAAAATACAGAATTTTGCCTTACTCTTGATGAAGACCCGAAGAACAAAGATTAGAATTCTATGACGATAACTGGGGCCTTGTCGAGGTCTACAGCCATTTTAACTGGTATGAGTTTTAAATTTTGTGCTTTAACCCATGAGAATGGAATGGCAACTAGTCCAGAATAATACACTGAACTCCCCACAAGGCTTCTATACATGAATGTCCAAAGTTCAAGGTCAAAGCAAAACTCTTGATTTATTATTTAGACCTGCCTCTCCCCAGGGCTCCCTATCCCAGGAAACAGCACTGCCACCTCCCCAGGCACCCAGGCCCACTCCCAGGAGCCATCCTTGTCTGCCTTCCTTCCCTTCTGTCCTCTGATCCATCAGCAAGCCCTGCTGATGTCAGCTCCAAAGCCTGCCCATATCCACCCCCCCTCCACATACACCCCCATCTGATGCCAGTCACCAAGGTCTCCCACCTCAACCACAGCCAGTTTCCTGCCAGGTGCACCTGCTTTTAAAAACTATCAGCTCATGTCATGCACCTGATTAAAACCCAGGGCCTCCCGACACGATTTAGTCTAAAATCCTTACCCTATCTCGCCAATGTCTCCTCCTACCTCTCTCCCCCTGGGTTCCTCGGCCCTAGTCAGATTTATGTCTGTTCCTTAAATCCACTAAGCTCATCCCTGCCTTGGGACGTTCATACCTGCCATCCCCCTTTTCTGAAAAGCTCTTCTCCCACATCTTTTCATGGTGTCATTCCTGACAGTCCCATTTCAGCTGACTGTCACCTCCTCAGGGAAGCCTTCCCTGATCACCCTCTCTCGAGACTCCTCCAGGCTCTGTCACCTCACTATATTCTAGTATCAACGTAACACATAAGAACACCTGACGTGGCGGCATGTTTATTCATCTGGAACCCACAGGAGGGAGGACCTTGCATATTGTGTCCACTGCTACATCCACAGGGCTCAGCACACATCAGTTACTCAAAATTGGTTCTTTAATGAGTGAATGAACTGGTCATGTCAATCAAAATATTAAAATCAGCTGGGTTGGTCTGACACAGCTACTGAAGTCAATGTCATTAATATAAATCCAGAATGGACCCAAATAAAATTGCTAATATGAATTCATCAAATATTCCAGACTTGACTGTGCTACCCCCACACTCTACTCCACACAACACCTCCTCACCCCAGCCCAAGGCTTCCCTTGAGAGCTCAAAGCCATTTCTTTAGTTAAACAAGCTAAGAAGGGACTAAATTGCTTATCAATAATAGGTGGGGGAGTTTAGAGAGTAATGACAATATTCCTTTGTTTATATTCACACCTCTTCCCTCTCTTTCTATTGGCAAATGATTAGGATTGTTAAGAGATTACTGGGCCAGTTTAACAATCTATAGTTGATGGACAAAGCTTTTCTCTAATTAAACACACAATTCTTAAAGATACAAGTCAGGGAAGGGAAGATTTTTCACTTTCCATTTTAGGCAGCCATAATTGAGACAAGCATTTCTTCACCTTTTTTCGGTCCTTGCCTGTGAACACGGCAAGCCTCTGCATCTATAGGGTACCCCATATACTCAGAATACCCCATATATTGGTTCTTTTAAGCATTACAAATAGAAGCAGTGTACGGAAACAGCTTGACTCAAAGCTTGACAAGGTAGAATAATCAAACTATGTTAATACTTTTATTGAACAGGAACAGTGAGTTAAATAGCAAATAAGTTAATAAAGCAATTCTCATTTTCTTCCCTGAATCAAAGGATCCCACACTAATTTTCTCACTGGTAACTCACTGCTCATCAACATTTGTAGACAGTGTTCATACCAAAGCAAAACATCAGTGTGGTTTAACAATTGGAAGATCGGTGATTCAGGAGCCAGAGAGATAAGGGTTCAAATTTCAGCTGAACTCTTTGCAAGCCAGTTAGCTTTAGGCAAATTAACCAAACTCCCTCTTCCATTTTCTCATCTTGTGAAACAGGCATGAGAAACAACCCCAAGTTCACCTATTGTTCAAAGTTATTAAAATGAGATGTTACCAGGCACAAAACACTTTGCCCAATGTGTGGTCCTACAAGGAATCACAACAAATATTATTTCTCTTCTGTCTTTGTTTATTAGGCTGCTGTGACAAGTACCACACAATTGGGTTGTCTTAAATAATGGGAATTCACTGACTCACGGATTCAGGGGCCAGAAATCCAAACCAAGGCATTTGCTAGAAGATTTGTTTCCTCCTGGGGATGGCAGCATTTTGGGCTGGTCAGCAACCCTTGGACTCCTTGGCTTTCCCATCACATGGTGATATCCTCTCCTTCCTCTTCAGGTTCCCGCTGACTTCCAGTTTCTGGATCCTCCCAATGGCTTTCTCTATGTCTGAATTTCTTCTACTTATAAAGGACTCCAGAAATACAGATTAAGGTCCACCTCATTCAGCTGGGCCACACATTAAGTAAAAATCACATCACCAAAGGATCCTATTTACAATGGGTTCCAACCCACGGGAATGCAGATTAAGATCAAGAACATGTTTTTATTCTAGGGCACATAATTCAACCTACCTCATGCTTTTTTGATACCAATCTATTATTGTTCAAGCCCCAAGTCAAGCCTTTATCTGCAATTATAATCATTTATGGTAAGGTTCACTTACAAATGGTCCTGCTTCTCCACATGAAGTTTACCTTGAGTTGCTCCCTCTTAAAATAAAATACAAGGTCTTGACATAGCCTGTAAGATCCTGGGTAATTCTCATATCAAATTCCCATCACTCCCTGAGTTCAACACTCCAAACCCAATGACCTCCTTTACATTCCTTGAACAAGTCAGTCTCCCCTCATCTCTGCATGACTGGCTCCTTGTCACCTTCCAGACTCAGCTCACAGAGGGACACACCTGACCACTCTGTGTAAACATTCTCCCATCACCCAGTTTACTTCCAGCAGGGCACTTAGGTGCAATCAGAAACTACACTTTTCATGGATGTTTGCTTGTTTAACATCTGTCTGCCCATCAGGATGCACGTTTCCCAGCAGGGATCTTACCTGGCTCTCTGATGCCAGCTGTGAGTAGTTCCCAACAAGTATTTGACAAATAAGCAAGAAAACTTGTTGGTATGATGATTGTTTTCATTTGGTTTCTCTTACAAGGACAAGAAGACAAGGATTCAGGTGCTGATGGCTTTTTAGGAAGGTGGGGTCAAGAAAATCTAGCAAGGAAGTGGGAAAGCAAGACAGGGACGGGAAGGTAACTTAGGAAAGGGTGCATTTGCAAGCAAGTCATGACTCTGAGCAAGTGGGGCTCTTGCTGGGAAATGCTAGGAGAAGAGCAGAATAGATACACGATTGTCCACACCCCAAAGCCCATCCTGGGAGCTGTAAGCCTGTGTTTATCCACCACTTCACAGGAGTTGTTGACTGAGAACTTCTCCCAGGGAATTTTAACTCCCCCCTAATTTCCCACCTGCTCCAAAATATAGGCCGAGTGGGCCCCAGCTGCTGCAGAAAGCACACGAAGAATTGCGGGTGCCGGCAGGTGGAAATCAGGCACAGTGAGCACAAAAGTACTCAGTCCCAAGGGTAAATGAGACAATGACCGTGATGGTTGAATCAAAACTCAGGGCACACAGTCTAGCACAAAAAATCAGGACCATTCCCTCAAATTCATGCACCATATCCCCAAAGCATACTCTGCATACATATAATATACAGCAGCTAGCTTCCCTGCTTTCTTCTCAAATGACACGGTAAGCAAATCATGACCACAGAAAAAAAATCATTCTGGTCACCACTAAAGAGCAAGAGTTATAGCAATGGAAGCTTAAATACTACTCCTAAGATATCTTTGCAAACATATTGGGATCCCCTACCCTCCAACAGTTGTCTGGGGAATGGCTCTTGCTTGGAATTCAACATGGTTTTGAAATAACCAACATCACACTAACAAGGTTTATGCTGCAAATTATTCTCTACAAATTGCTATTAAAAATCAGTGATGAGTGAAAATAGCCTTCAAAATTTCATGTCAACCTTCAAATCCTAGATTGAGTTTCTCCTCTCCAGTTTCATTCACATAATTATGTTCCCTGTATTAAATGATATTTTTTAATTCGATTGCATCACACAGCCATATGTTTATTTTATTTGGATGAGGGAGAAAGACACCTTAATTCCTCATAATAAGAGCTTTTGTGAAAGCTGGAGCTTCAGTTGACATGGTAGTAATCAAAACTGAATTCTATACAAGAGGTAAATTATATTGCCTTCCAAATTAATTTGCAAATGGACACAATACTAATAAAATTCAGGCAAGGCTGTGATTTCCCTTTTGCCAAAGTCCAGCTCCTCTAAAATTAGGAGAAGCAAACTCACTGAGAACAATGTCAGCCACATGTTACCTGCCAGAAAGCCTGACATCAGCTCCAGATGTGCAGGGAAAGTTGTGGAGACTGGGACAGGACAAATTTGTAAGAAATATGTCTGTGCTCCTTGTCTTCTGTTTCCTTATGTGCTGTGCCTGACTCTGGACACTGCCAGCAGCAAGGCCCAGAAACTGGAATGAAGAAAGGATGTCATCTAGGATGTAGTTCCAGGATACCGTAAGCCCTTTGACCTCTTCTGTTGGAAAGCCTTTGAGACGCATCCCACCCCAAGCTGCTAAACCTTATTCTTAAAACCCACAGCACAGATGTTCCGCTGAAATCAACTTCAGTTGGTACCTAGTTCTCTTAACAATGAGCAGCTTGAAGGCAAGTACTTGGTGGCTGTATTAGTTTCACAATTTCTGCTGTGACAAACTACCACAAATTTAGTGGCTTAATATAACACGGATTTATTCCCTGACAGTGCTGGAGGTCAGAGGAGAATCGGTTTCCTTGCCTTTTTGGCTATCAAAGGCCACATGCAGTCCTTGGCTTGGGACCCCATCATTCCAAACTCTGCCTCCATTGACCCATCTCCTCCTCCTTCTTTGACTTTCTTAACTCCCTATTATAAGGCATCATGGATTATATCAGATCCACTGGGATAATTCAGGATACTCCTCCCATTACTCTCTGGATAATTAACCTAGTCATGCCTGCAAAGTCTCTTTTGCCACATAGGGTAACACAGTCACAGTTTCTGGGAATGAGGATGTTGGCATCCTTGAGGGCCCGTATAGGTCGAGCTGAGAGTTCTTCCAGCTCTGATTACACTCAGAACCCAATAAGCTCTCTTGCAGACATTTAGATGCAGAACCAGACCAGGGCACAGCAAACTTTTTCTGTAAAGGGCTAGATAGTAATAAGTTTATTTTATTATTTTTTTTTTTTGGCCAGATGGTCTCTGTTACTACTACTCAAGTCTGCTATTATGTGAAAGCAGCCACAGACAATACATAAATAAGTCAGTGAAACTGTGTTCTAATAAATCTTTTTTTACAGACACACAGATTTGAATTTCATATACTTTTCATGTATTGTGAAATATTTTTCTATTGATATTTTTCCAACCACTTAAAAGCATAAAAACCATTCTTAGCCTATAGGTTGTATAAAATCAGGTGGCGGCTGGATTTGACCTACAAATTACGTAGGTCATAGTTTTCTGAACCTTAAACTAGAGAACCTTCAAACTCTGTTCTATCCAAGAGTCTGTGGGTCGCTTGACCAGAAAGCAGTGGTGGTGGGGGGGTGGAAATGGAGGGAGAAGAGCCTGGGCAGACATAAATAAGCTCAAATCCGAGTTCACCCCTTTGACAGCAGGGTTCCTTTCAGTGGCTGCTTTAACCATGTTTTCTCATCATCCAAATGGGCAAGGCATAACTGATACAGAGACTACAGAGATGAAAATAATTCGATCACACAATACAGCATCCACGTGGTCCCTGTCGCCTAGCAGGTGCTCACCTAGTGTTGGTTCGCACCCATTGTCACCTACCCTGGGGGCAAGATGTTTTAGGAGCTCCACATTGAAAGGATTTGACTTTAAACTGATCTCCTTTCACAGGAGCAACTTTCCAAAAAACAAGTGGAAAATGCCAAGAAAGGCTTTCCCCCTCTTAATAGCACATTGGACCAAATGATTCATCCAAAGTCAAGACGATGAAGGAAGAGCAGCAGCTCACGTGTGTGCACACTGCACTTGCCTGGCCTCGGCAGGACTGGATTTGAGACAGGGAAGAGCCCGTCCACTGCTGAATCCTCCGACCACTGCATGCCTTCCAACCACAGGCTGAGCTGGGGAGGCTGGAATTCAAGGTTAACTGCAGTTGAATCGAGCCTTAGGAAGTTCTAAAATCCTTGGGAGTCAAAGATGGAAGAAGCGAAACATGCTGTACCACGAACAACTATTCGCGCTCCCCATCTCCAGGCTCCCCCACCCCACCTAACAAACCACTCACCCCGCAACAGCCACGGCAGCCAGCGGAAGCCTGTGGTGATAAAACACCCGGCTAAGCGCTTACATCATCTTACAATCAAGCATCTCCAAATCTGTTTATCTGATCAGCCCCAAATTCTGTCAGAGTGTTGACATGTGCATTTCTAAATAATTTCAGGATGTCAACCTGAATAGACCTCCAGAATCGGAAAGTTAATTATCTTTGACAACTTTGCCAGCTAATTTCCTATTTATATGTACCAAACTGGGGGCCTCTTTCATCCTCTCTTGTCACAAAGGATTTATCAATCAAATCAAGGCCTAAAATTGTCTGCCAAGGCATTCCAGCTTCCCAAAGGGGCGTTTATCTGTTTGAAATCTCACTGACTACCCAATGACAGCAGAGTTGACGTGAAACAGAAGAGGCGCTTGCTTCCTTTCTGTGGGAGGCCTGGGAAGCAGGCCCCACGGGCCAACTCTGTCCTCTCCCAACCCCCCCAATCCGAGCCCCCAACCCAGCACCCCCACCCTCTCTTCCTCCTCTCGTCTTTATCTGGCTGCAGTTGTCAGGCCACAAGTTCCAAAGTGATGCTTGCTTCACCTCTGGACGTTAGCCGACAGGCCCCACCAGAGGCCAGAGGCCTGTCTGTCTGAGCCAATCCCCTGACCCCCACTCAGGAAGGCGACCGCCAGGAAACGCAACAGGCAGGCGCTGACAGGCGGTTTGACGGCGGCAGTCGGGCTCCTGTTGTCGCTACTTCCATCTGACAGGCACTCATGTTTAACTGCAATGGCCATTTCCGCTGCCGAGTGCCCCGGAACAGGGCTGTAGCTGTACAAGATTCCAGCCGGCTGGCACTGAGCAAGCCAGGGGCAGCTGAGGGAGGGGGAGGCCTGCTTGGAAGTGCGTTGTTGGTTCCTCACGTTAAATCCCAGTGATGGGAGAAAGGCAGCCGAAACAGGACACTGAGGCTGGCCTGGGCCTGCCCAGGTGCTGCCCGATGCAGTGAGTCCCAGAGGCACTGGCTGGGGGAACATCTTGGGAGCACAGGCAGAAGGTTCTCCAATCATTCGTTCATCTGTTCAACTTGTATGCACTTACCTTTCTGAGCTGATTGCCAGGTAAAAGCCCTGCCTTTCAGGAACTCCTGGTTTAATGGATGACATTCATTTTGTTGTTTTTGTTGAACACACACCAAGTACCTTCTATATGCAAGGCACTGTTCTAAGCACAAAGGTTATAGCAGTTTAAAAAGAAAAAGAAAAAAAGACCTGTTCTCATGGAATTTATAGTCTAAGACAGTACTTGGCAAACTATGGCCCACTGGCAAAATCTGGCCCATCATCTATTTTGGTTAATAAAGTTTTATTGAAACACAGACATGCCCATGTATTTGCATATCATCTATGTCTGCTTTCCGAGTGGTTGACCATATGGCCAAAATAATTTACTATCTGTCCCTTTATAGGAAAAGTTTACTGATCCTGTTCTAGTGGAAATATCTACAGGGTATTTCAACACAAGATACGTGGAAACAGAGCTATGCAGAGTCCATAAGACTGGTCAGCTGGGTGAGGTCTGTGTTGCTCACTGTTGTTGTCGCAATGTTTAGAACAGTGCTTGCCACAGAACAGGAATGCTCTAAAAAGTTCCCATTGGCTGCAAAAGTGAAAAATGGATGTTTTGATGAGTAGGGGAGAGGGTAGATGGGAAGGTTCCAGAAGATTGATGAAGGAGGTGAGACACAGCTCCATTTTGAAGACTAAAAGTATTCATGAAAAGGATGAAAAAGTTTTGGGAGAGGGAAACTCACTTCCCACATCTACAAAACAGAGGCATGAAACAGGAGGGAGTGCGGAGGGAACAGAGCGCTGAGGGACAGCAGGTGGGGGGTCAAAGGGCAGAGCAGCAGGAGGCGAGGAGCAGAGAGATGCCATGTTGTGACATTATTGAAGACTGGCAGCCGACAAGCAGGGGCCTTTCCCATCCCCAACCCTTGGAGTGCCACATTTTGGAGTGCCTTACTTGAAACAGACCTCAGTCTTCAATTCTCCTCTTTGGGACATGCTTTCAAACCTTTACCAAGGTGTAGAGTCACACAGATGACCCCAGGAGCTCCAGGTCTCATGCCTACAGGATCTTCTTGGGACCCCATGGCCAGGCCCCAGGTGGAGCATGATCTGGCATGCAGAGTGCTTCTTCTGAATGGCACAGTATGTATTTCCCAGGAATGTGTGGGATTGGGCCACCAGAGTGGTGTCCACAGGCAGATTTGGGCTGACCATCACTCATGTCAACACATGAGTTCAGAGCTCTGGCTGTAGACAGTAGATTGCCAAGCCCTGGGCTTGAGCTACATGTGTGGGCCCATGCAGCGGCTTTCACCTGTGCACGTACGGAGGGCAGAAACGTGTGCAGTCAACAGCGCAAGGGCAACAGGGGAGTGGGCAGGTGCACTTCATCCTGCTGGCACACAGGGTGGCAACAAGGTCACCCCACCCTCTCTGTGGGTTCAATACCACATGTCAGGCAGTCCTAGGGACTGGTCATGATCTCTTTTAGGGGTTCCACAACACCAACAGGTACTTACCACTGATGTCCTCGCTCACCTCTAATCAACACATCAACACAGCATTCTCCTGGGTCATAGTCAAGCCATATGGGATAGAAAGAGATACGCCTTGTGCAAATGGGACTGCTCTGCTCACTCTGCCCATGGCTCCTTGCCTATCCTCCCCTCTGAATCCCCCTGTGTGAAAGGCAGGGTGCCATCAGCATGGAAAGAGATACCATGCCAAGATGCAAGGATTATGGTCTCAAGAGTTCAGGAGAAAGACACGGTTGAAAGATGTGCTATTCTATGTGGACACAATAACATTCTGAATAGCGAACTTAACATGACCACAAAAATGAACCATCGTTCCCATTCTCCTGCCCACACAGTCTTGGTAAGATTGCATGTGTGGTCATCAATGAAGCAGACAACCACCTTCAAGAGAGTCCCTGGATGCCAGTATTCATGGGCAGCACAACAGATGATGCAGCGTCGTAACGACGAACCCGGCACGAAGTACAAGGCACTGGGAGATGCAGAAGCAAGAATACCTGCATTGTTTCACTTTAAACTGGTTCCAAAAAGCCACGGCATGGCCAGTAATAACAGCCTTTTGCTCATGGTGGGAGATACAAAATTAGCCAGGAATGGTGTATTCACAATAAAGAACATAAAGAGATGGTCCCTGGACCTGAATTAATGGTGCCTGAACACTACCAAGACTCTTCACAGGCACCAAATGGACAATAAACATTTGTTTTCTGCACATTATTCTAAATCTTCATCAATAAATCCATGTATCACACATTGGTCCATAAATTTTGTAGTATCTTTTCTAATCAAATTGTTAATATAGACGTGGGACCCACAAAAAAATATTTTCCCAGGGTCCCATGTACCCTAGAGGGGTTCTGAAGACACAGCATGAACATTTCAGTCTCAGAACAGAATTATGTCAATTTTTTTTAAGCCAGCAAGTCCCAATAAACAACTTAAAGGAACCCTACTCTTTTATTTTCTTCTGGGGACATCAAGACCCACCAGTAATGTTTCTTGAATCCCCTCTCCTTTCTTCCCAATATTCACCCCCTATACTCTCCAGAGCCTCTCATTTGACATGATCCCAGCCCCACCCCTAAATTACCATTCCTCTCCCAAGCCTGCAAAGTTTGTACTTGCACTGGCAACTTGGCCATTTATTATTTTTCTTTCAGTCTGATTTTTCTCACTAAATTCATCCACAATGCAGCCTCTCGGGTTTCTGTCCACTATCTAATTCCGCATCACCCCAATCTAGAAATGACCCCAGCAGACACAAACTCTCATGACTGCTAATCACAGTTTCCCCTTGTGGGGAGGGTTGGGGGGTGGTTGTCTGCAAATACTCGAATGTTAATAATATTTATCAGATCATGTTTATCAGACTACATTTCTGGGTTTTCCCCAAAACGCAAAGTGGTGAAATAAGGCAATCAAAATATAGACAGAGTGCCTGGCCAGAACCTCTTTCTCAGTTGAAATAAAGATTTAAGTAGCTGCATAAAAGTTATACAAGAGGCTGGGAAAAGGCAGATCTTGAAATCATATAAGAGGCTGAGTTTCCACCATCAAAGCAATGGGCATGTGGAACAGAAATAATAATGCGTGATTCAGAGCATCAATTATGTAATTTGTTATCAATTTTATCTTGATTCTTTGGTACCTGGGCCTCCACATATGAAAAGTAATCTAAGGCATTAATGTGGATAAATACTTGTCACAGGGGCTGCCAAATGCTGTGAGTATGGGGTGAGGCAAGGGGTCAAAACTCATGTCCCCTTTCTTTAGCCAAGTCCACATAAACTCCTTAAAAGTGTGTGTGTGGTCTTAATATTAATCCTTGAAAATAGGTATAAGTCTTCAGAAAACAAGGAAATAAGATGTTTTTGTCTTACTAAAAAGGTCACTTTTTTTTATACCTTTTAGCACCTAAATGCCCCTTAAATTTTTTTTAATGTCCTAAAGCAACTACATTTAATAAACAACTGGACTCCTTTATCTACTTAACTAAGGATATGTGGTTGCAAATGAGCCCTTCTGATCAATTCAATCCAATTAAACATACGTCACTGAGCACCTACTGTGCTAGGCACTGCGTAGACAGTAGTGAGAGAGAGAGAAAAACAGTCCTTTCCCTCATAAAACTTAGAGTTTGAAAGAAAAGATGAACTTTCAATCAGTAGTGACAAGTAGGATCCATTGCAAAAGGGCACGCCCAGAGGCTGTGAGAACCCAGCACACAAAGTGGGCACAGCGACGGTGCTGACGTCCAAGCCTACAATGAAGCAAAGGACCCAGATGCTCAGCTTCAACTTTGGGCCACCTCCGGAGTCGGCTCAGGATTTGCCAGAGGGCTTTGTCAAAACTGGAAGCTGCCTCGCTGGTCCCCACTGCCAGTTTCCCGGGTCCCCAGCCCGGGAGGCCCATGTCTGGCCCCAGAGCCCCGTCCACCCACACCCTTGGCCGCCTGGCTGCACTGACACCCTTTGTCTGGCAGTGCTGAGCTGGCCAGTTCGTGCCTGGATTATTTCAGTCATGAACTTCCTGAGCTGCAGGGACCGGCCGAAGGGACAGGAACACGCTGAGACTGCTGGCATTGAATTCCCAAAGTCGGTTCAGTGCTGATTTGCCCCCGAATGAAACTAACCGGGAGCAGGGCTGGAGCCGGAGAAGAGGAGCCACAGCTTCCTGACACTCTCTGGCTGCCTTGGCCCATCGCTGATTACTGGGTCTAGGGGCACAGACCACGTCAAATGCCACACTCACAGGTGATGTGAAGAAGGAATAGGCAGAAAGCAGGCTACTCTGGGGCTGGGATCTCCAGTTCCTACAGTTTTCCACAGTGCTATAGACGTTCGCTTTCCTCAGCCCCAGGGAGACGCGGATGTCAGGTGGGGTCTCCTGACCTCAGAATTTAAGTAAACACCACCCACCAACCCTTCATTCCAAGGTGTATTTATTAAATCCTACAACGTGCCAGACCCTGTTCCAAGCACTGGCAATAGAGCGGGGGGGGGGGGGGGGACAAAGACAAGTGCCTTAACCATAAGGAGACCATATTTTAATGAAAGATTTAGATTTTCCATACTGAGATTTTTCACCTAAATAAATGAAAAATAGAAAGAGAAAACTGACTGCAGGGGGCACAGAGAGATGGAGGGAGGGAGTCCACTCCTTTGGAAGTTTGGCTGGGACTAGGGGTGCAGAGACAGCGAACACAGGAGGGGAAAGTGGAGCCAGGGAAGGTCTCATGGCTTGATTTTTGTTTGTTTCTTTGGGGGGTGGAAATGGCTTGCAAGTGGTCATGTGCTGAGATAAAGATTTGGCAAAGAGAGGTTAGAAGTAGAGGAGAGAGAGGGTGTTCCTGATGGTCAAAGGCCCCTGAGAACAGAGTCGAGGACTGAGGTAGAATGGATGTGGAGGAAAGAAAGAGAGGGCAGGAAAGGAGGAAGACAGATGAGCAGGGAGAGGGTCAGCAGTTCCCAGGAGTGTTCACCTACAGTTCTTCACATCCTTCATCTTCTCTATGAAATGTGAGCAAGCTTACCGTCTTCCAGCTGGGGCTGGGTCAAGATCTGGAGAAGCCACAAAGCTTGGCAACTGTCCTGAAAGACAAATGAAAAAGGAACTTTACACACAGAGGGTGAGAAAGAGAGAGGCAGAGAGAAGGAGGAGGGAGGGGGTAGTTAAGAGATGGGGGCAAAGCCAGACAGAACTTAGAGACCACATCTTAATAGGAGCTGATACAAACTGGAACCCCTTAGAACACCCAGGTCTTGCTTCAAGAGCTAGGGTTTTGGAACTAGCTGCTCGGTTTCGAATCCTGGCTCCAACACTTCTGAACTCTCAAGTCCTAGGCAGGTTCCTAATGTTTCTGGGCTTCAGTTTAGTTATCCATCCATCAGCGATTTACAGGGACGCTGAGGACACGTCAGGGACAACAGTCCCCACCTCCCAGGGCTGCAATGAGAACTGAATGAACAACTCCACAGAAAATGCTTAGAACAGTGTCTGGCACAAAAAGTAGGGCTTTGTAAATGCCGCTCGTAACAAGAGGGTCTGTCTCATCTCCCCGCTTTCTTTGGTCACTCACGTAAATATTGAGTGTCTCCTCTATGCCAGGCACAATTCCAGCTATTGATACAAGCGAGGTGAACTTGACTCAGTCCCTGCCCTCGAGGAAACCACAGTCAAGTCAGACAGACAAATATGCCACCTCAGAGCAGAACCACTGGGCAAATCAGGGGAACGTGACACCACCCTCACTGCAGCAATGACAGAAAGGCCCCATCTCCACCCTTGGAGAGGCTCTCAGGCCCTCACTTTCAGTTGGACACAGCAGAATGTGAGGAATGCTCCCAAGAAGCCAAAGGCGCCCAGCCTAGCTTGTGTCTTCGCCACATCCTGTTTCCCGGCCTTAATGAGCTAAGCACTGCCGCCACACGCATCGTGCTGTCAGGGCCCACCGAGGTCGCCTCCATCACTGTCTCTGCCAATCCGTGTGTCCAGTCTGAAGGCTGCAGGCAGCAGTCAAATGCTCCCCTCGACAAGACACTAAGATAACAAGCCAGATGCATGTGCCGAGGAAGATTCCCTCGGACGCTGCCCACTGCAAACAACCTGTGGACAGAGCTTCTGCGCAAGCCTGCGCCTGGTGGGCAGTGAACACAGGGATGGTTTCTGCCCCACTTGGAATGCTCTGTTAACTCTTCTAGTTTTGGAAGATGCACTCTCAGACCCGCTGTTCCCTCAGATGAACAAGTTTGGCGCTGACTGCATTTTGCAGTGCTTGCCTGATGCATGCACGGGTTATCTGAAGCATCCACCTCCCAGGAAGTTTAGCCAAGACCCCAGCTACCACTACCTCTCTCTCCCAGCATGGCTGTGAGGACACAATGGGAAATTGTTTAAGAAAGAGCTTGTCTAGTATAACAGAATTTTGTTGACTGCAATCTGGAAACTCTTCTTAGGATCTCGGCAACTCTGGGAAACAAAATGAGAATAGAGGAACAGCTGCCTAAAACCCTTTCTGGAAGAAGGCAGAAAATGAAGCATTAAGAGCCATGGACTTACACATGGGAAGTACCTTGGAGACAATGGAGAGAAACCCCCTCATTTTAGAGTCAGGAACATGGATTCTGGAGTGTGAAGGGAGAGGCCCAGGGTCACACCAGAGAATGAGGACACTAACCCTGGTCTTTGGTCCCCTTTCCACTCACTGGCACTGCCTGGTCCCTGCTGATTCCTGGGAAGCCCTTGCTGTAGCAGGTCTGCTGCCAAAAGTCCAGGGTCCAGCAGAGTGGGAGCCACACACCTGAACAGAAAGTTTTGTCTTCTGTGCCACCTGCCTTTATGTGAGGACCTGAGTTGTAGCTCTGGCACTACTTTCTTTCTCTGTGATCTGTCTCCTCACTGACAAAACACACAGGTGGTGTGTCCAATTATCCCCATCACCCCCAGTGTGTCCAGGTGAGACATTCTGCAGTAATTCCAAACATGGTCTTGCTGCACCAAGGTTTCTCAACCTAGGCACTTGACATTCTGGGCCAGGAGATTCTTTCGGATGGGGTGCTGCCATGGGCACCGCAGGATGCTCAGCAATGTGACACGAACCTCACCGTGGCAATGACAGATGCCAGTAGCACTGCCCACTCCCCCCACCCCCAGTTGCAACAACCAAACTATGTCTCTAGACATTGGCAAATTTTGGGGGGTGGGGGGGTGGAATTAGTTGGTAAATCAAATTAGTTCTTAACCAAATCAGTTCTTGGTTAAGAACTGCTACTAGGCTGCACATCAGAGCACAGGACGAACCCCTCTTCCAAGCAACGTAGCCTCCTCTGCGAGTCCACTCTGCCCAGACGGTGCTTTCTAGAACAGGGACCCAGAGGTTAAGTC
>PVKY010006382.1:0-16056 GCA_004027775.1 Bradypus variegatus
ACCTAGGGGCATGGAGTGAGCCCCCCCCCCACCGAGGCTGGAGGGACATCCAAGAGGACAGGGCGGTTGAGATGGAACCTGCCATGGAGAGAGTGGTGGGAGAGGAGTTAGAGGCAGGGCTGAAGCACATGAAGCTTTGCATGCTGTGAGGAGGAAGATGGGGTTTACTTGTTGTGTAATAGGTAGCTGAGCTGGTTTGAATGTATTTTGTCCCCCCAAACACCATTATCTTTGATGTAATCTTGTGTGGGCAGATGTATCAGTTTTGACCAAATTGTGATTCTTTGAGTGTTTCCATGGAGATGTGCCTCACCCAACTGTAGGTGATAACTGATGAGATATTTCCATGGAGGTGTGGCCCCACCCATTCAGGGTGGGCCTTGATCAGTGGAGTCATATAAATGAGCTGATGGGCAGAGGGATCTCAGTGCAGCTGAGAGTGGCATTTTGAAGAGGAGCTACAGCCAAGAGGGACACTTTGAAGAAAGCCCAGGGGCTGCAGATTAGAGACATTTTGAAGGTGGTCGTTGGAAGCAGACTCGTGCTCTGGAGAAGCTGAGAGAGGACTGAAGCCTAGAGAGGAATGTCCTGGGAGAAAGCCATTTTGAAAACAGAACTTTGGAGCAGATGCCAGCCACGTGCCTTCCCAGCTAACAGAGGTTTTCGGGACACCATTGGCCATTCTCCAGTGAAGGTACCCGATTGCTGATTTGTTACCTTGGACACTTTATGGCCTTAAGTCTGTAACTGTGTAACCAAATAAACCCCCTTTTATAAAAGCCAATCCATCTCTGGTGTTTCGCATTCTGGCAGCATTAGCAAACTAGAACAGCAGCCCTGGAATGCTTGTGAGCAGGGGTGTAACCAGTTCTTAATTTCTATTTGATCCAAGTGAAAGACTTCTCTGCAAGCCAAGATCAGCCAGGTTTCTGGTTCTTTTGAATTATACGTGTATGTGTACAGAAGCATGTGTGCAATATACATAGAATTTGATTAAAGTAGGGTAGCTCTTTATTGTTTGGATTTTTTTTTCTCTCCTACTCATTCTATAATAGCTGAACTGGTCTCCCTGCTCCCTTGCATGATTTCAATCTGTTCTCCTTCAGACAGATTTAAAACCTTCCAAAGGCTCCCGTCACACCTAGAATGTTCTCCTGCCCCTCCCCCATCACTGCATGTCTGGTTGCCTTTTTCATTCAGATCTCAGAGTTGCCTTTGCCTCAGTACCTCACCTAAAGTGCACGCCTCTCCTTCCCAGTCACACTCTGGACATCAACTTATTTCAGTTTTCCTCACTGTCTGAAATTGCCTTGTTTACATAGTTGTTTATCTCTCTCTTGCTAGAATGTGGGTCTCTTGAAAGATGGCCTTTTTCAGTCTCTTTCACTGCACTATACCCAGCGCCTGGAATACTGTGTGGCCAAGTAGGTGCTCAGTAAATGTTGAATGACAATAGCACGCCAATGTCTCTGTGACATCTGTCTAGGAACCCCAAACTGTATACTGTGTAGCAGTAGTTTGTTCTTTTTCATTGCTATATAATATTCCACCATATAAATATACCACATTTAATTATCCATTCTACTGTTCATGATCCTTGGGTTATTTCCAGTTTTTGGTATTATGAATAGTCTTTTGGTGTAAATCTGGACACACATCTCTCAAAGTAGAGGACCTAGGTCATGGGGTTCACCTATTTTTGGCTTTAGATGCTGACAATTTTATAGAATGGCTGTGCCAATTTATACTCTAATCAGAACTATATGACAGTTCTGGAGCTTCAGATCATTACTGTTCTGGTTTGCTAAAGCTGCCATTATGCAAAATACCAGAAATGGGTTGGCTTTTATAAAGGGGGTTTATTTGGTAACAAATTTACACTTCTAAGGCCATAAAAGTGTCCAAACAAAGGCATCAACAAGAGAATACCTTCACTGAAGAAGGCCGATGGCGTTTGGAACACCTGTGCCAGGTTTTCTCCAAAATGTCTCTGGGTGTCTGCCTTAGCTCGTCTCTCTCAGCTCCTCTGCGTCCTTGCTTCTTTCTCCCAGGACATTTCTTTCTAAGCATCTGGGGGTCGTCAGCTTCTCCAGGGCAAATTCTGGGCTTCATCTCTTAGTTTAGCATCTCCAAATGTCCTTCTGTCTGCTTCTCCAAGCATCTCTGAGCATCAGCTCCAGTTCCTGCCTCTCTTCCTGAGCCTCTTAAAGGACTCCAGTGACCTAATTAAGACCTACCATGAATGGGCAGGGCCACACCTCCACAGAAATGATCTAATCAAAATGTCTCACCTACAGTTGGGTGAGTCTCCATGGAAACAACCTAATCAGAAAAGCACACCCTAATAAAGAAGATTAATAAGTCTGTTCCCACAAGATTGAATTAAAGAACATGGCTTTTCTGGGGGACATAATAGATCCAAATTGGTGTAATTACTACATTCAATATCATCTATATTTTTCGTATTAGTTGTTCTGGTGGGTATGTGTCCATAATATCACTGTGGTTTCTACTTTCATCTTCCTAATAACTAATAAAGGTAAATGCTTTTTTTAATTGGCCATTTTAATATATTCTTTTTTGAGATGCTTGTTCAGGGCTTTTGTCCATTTCTTTATTGGGTTACTTGTCTTTTTCTTTTTGAATTGTAGGAGTTTATATATCATATACATACCAGACTCTTGGTTACATATGTGGCAGGCATGTTTTCTTTGGAGTGCCCTTTTTGACTCTTTTAGGGGTGCCTTTTGGTGAGAAGTTTCTAGTCTTAATCCAGTCTAAAGCATTAACTTTGTCCTTGATGGTCAATGCTTGTTATGTCCTGTTTACCCTGAGGTCAAAAAGATACTCTCTTATGTTATTTTCTAGAAATCTTATTGTTTCACCTTGCACATCTGGGTCTAAAATCAACCTGAAATGGGCTTTTGTGCATAATGTGAGTTAGAGGTCAACATTTGCCCCCTTAGGAATAGCCTATTGAGCCAGCACCATTTATTGATAAGATTGTCCTTTCCCCATGCTCTGCAGTGCTCTCTCTGTCACAGCGGAGTGTCCATGTATGTGGGATCTGTTTGTGGACTTTGTCCTGCTCTAGTGGTCCTCTTCTCCATTCTTGGCCTCGCAGCACACTGTTTAATTACTGTGGTGTATGAGTCTCGCTTTGCAGGATTGTAGGTCCTCGGCTTTGCTATTCTTCAGGCTTGCCCTGCCTGCTCTTGACCCTTTGCATTTCCATAATCGATTTTAGAATCAATTTGTCAGTGCCCACAAAGAAATCCTTGTAGACTACGATTGGGATTTTACTAATTCACTGTCCATTTGAGGAAAATCAGTATCTCTTCAGTACTGAATCTTCTAATCTAGAGGTTGGAAAATCTTTTCTGTACATGTTCTGATAGTAAATATTTAGGCTCTGTGGACCAGATGGCTTCTGTTGAAACTCCTCAGCTCTGCAGTTGTAGTACAAAGGCAGCCCTAGACCACATGCAAATAAATGAGCATGGCTGTGTTCCAATAAAACTTTATTTACAAAAAAAAGGCAGTGGGCCAGATTGGGCTCTGGGCTGTAGTTTGCCAACCCTTGTTCTAATCCACGAGCATCCCCTCCTAGTTCTTTTATATCCATCTGTTCTGTGAAATCCAGAAGTCTGAGACCATAAATGTTATCTTCCACCACACTTTGTAATAATCCCTTCCTCATGCTTCTTTCCTGCCTTATGCTATGGTTATCTGCAGTCTTACTGGGGCCTTTGATCAGGTCATGAGTGATTTGAGGCCAGGGACTGGGGTTTTTCCATCTCTCTAATTCCCATAGTGTTGTGTTGTAAAGTCTGGCCCATATCATGGTACAGTAAGTTACTGGGATTTAAATCTATTGTTGACAAGGAACCAAGGGAGGTCCCTGGGGCCCTGGCTCTCTCTGCCTTTTCTGTAGCATTTTCGGGAAAATCCATGACCCTAGGACTTGACTCTCTCTTGTTTATGGATCATTAGTTAGCCCCTTTTGTATTCTTCTAGGAAGTGCCTCGGTCCTTTAGACACACAGAAAGAACACGTGTGTGCTAGACTTGGGGCCTCTGAGAGCTAGACCTGCTTTTCTTTCCCCCGGCCCCTGCTCCATGAGCTTTTGAATGAATGAATGGGCTAATGGAAGGAGAAGGTGCTGCTATTTCTGCTCTCCCCCAGAAATCCCTCGGTAAGATCTCTGGGGATCACATTTCTCCCAGAACGGCAGCCTCGGCACCTGGTTTCCTGGGGAAGGGCTTATTTTGGGCTGCTCTGTCAGCAGCACTGGGCAGAGCTGCTGGTATGTGCTGCGCTTTGAGTTTTGCAGCGGTCTGACCCTGAGTGGGAAGGACAATAACCGCGGCTGAGCTCAGCTGGGGGTCACCGTCTCTCCCTGATTTACCGCGTCACACGCCCAGTGGCTTTTCAACCTGAGAAGACGTGACTCAGCAAATCACAGCCCTAGGGACTGACGGGCCATTCCGGGCAGCCAGCGTGAGGGTGCCCTATCCAGAATGAGGGTGCCCTGTCCAGCATGAGGGTGCCCTGTCCAGCCTGAGCCGATCCTTTGTCTTTAGAGTCTGCATCAAGACCACATTCCAGGGCTTTCCTGCATGGGCTGGAAATCTGGCTGCCTTGGAATATTTTCCTTTGGTTGTTTTATTTGTGTTTTTAAAGCAGCACCATTTTATTGCTGTGGTTTAGTACTTAGAACATTGGTTAACGCAAAGTTGATTGAAAGACTTGGAATCTAACTAGTGAGGTTGACTGGCTGGCCAGGTGTACAGGTCAGAGGACTGTGAACTACACACCTGGAATGGTAACAGGTGACTTCTTTGTGTGCTTACTGCATCCCAGACTCAGGCCAAACCCTCCGCACCCACCAGCTCAGATATTCTTTGAAGTCCTTGTCATCCAAGGATGACTGATACAGAAAAGGTCCCTCAAAGTAAATCTACTTAAATGGGGACTAAAATTTCAAAGTGAATAGTGGGGGCAGGGTTTGAAAGGTTTGGGACTTTCGTATTAGAATTGCAATTGAAAAAATTTAAAATGCGTTCCTTTAATGTAACTGTTTAAGTTGGGGAGAGGGTGTGAAGGGGATTTCAACTTTCAGTAACTTAAAAAAAATAAATCCAAAGCAAATAGAACAAAGCTAAATTTAATTTTGGGTGACATTTAGAAAAAAGGCAGCTTTATTGAGATAAATAATTCACCTACCATACAATTCACTCATTTAGAGGACCAGTCATGGTTTTTAGTAAATTCACAGATAATTGCAACCATCACCACAGTCAACTTTAAAACATTTCAACTCCTTTAGCACCCCATCCTGTCATCTCCCACCCCCAGCCCTGAGGAACCTCTAATGTATTTTCTGTCTCTATAGATTTGCCTGTTCTGGATTTTTCGTATAAAGAAATCATACAATAATGCTGCTTTGTTGACTGGCTTCTTTCACTTAGGATGATATTTTCAAGATCCCTCCAAGTTGTAGCATGTGTTGGTATTGCATTCCCTTTTATGACTGGTATTGTTCTTTGTACTTTCTTATAGTTAAGAAAAAAATTTCCCCATCTAACAAGGTATTCTATTGTGGCTATGTTGAAAGAAGGTATTTATCTGTTAGATAAAAATAATACAGGAGGTGTGGATGGGGAGAGTGGGCAGGGGGTGTTAATTCTAAATTGGGTGGTTGGGGAAGGAGCACTGAAGAGGTGACATTTGATCAAAGATTTGAACGAGGTGTGAGTACCTGGTGGAAGGTGCTCGAGGCAGAAGAGGGATCAGAGGGAAAGACCCCAAGGTGGGGGTGTGTCTGGATAGTTTGAGGAATGTCCAGATGAGCAGTGAGAAAGGAGGAAGAAGTAGGAAGTCAAGGAGGAGATGAAGTTGGAGAGGTATGGGTAGGGGGGTTTATGGAGGTCACTGAGGACCTTGTAGGCTGTTGAAGGGAATTTGGCTTTTCTTCTGTATGAAATGGGAAGCCACTAGAAGGCTTTGAATGGAAGAGTGACCTGATCCAACGTACAAGTTCAAGGACCTCTTCAACCTCTGGGTTGACAGTGGACTGTAGGGACTGGGGGCAGAGGCAGGGAGTCCAGTTTGGAAAGATTATGGCTGTGGCTTGGACTCGAGGGCAGAGATGTGGCTGGACTCAGGATATATTTTGAAAGTGGTGCTCATGGGATTTGCTGAAGGGCTAAATGTTAGGGGCGAGGACAAGAGAAGAGTCAGTGCTGCCCATAGAGGCTTGCTCGAGTGGTCAGTAGGGTGGAGTGGCCGTTGACTCAGATGGTGGACACTGGGGAGACGCAGGTGTGGGGCAGTGGGGGAGGACCAGCAATTTGGTTTTGATAGTACACTCTCTCTTAACCTTCACTTTTCCATTGTCAAGAGTCTAGTTCTGTTTCAACCTCTGTATGTTCTTAAAATTGCTAGGCTTGGTCTCAGCTTATAACCTGTGTCTCCTAGGAAGTTTTCCGTGAATCCCCACACAATGTGTTAGGGTCCTGCTGGCACCTTGTGCTTCCCTGCCTGGCCCTGAGCTCGCTGTCACTGCCTGTGCTGGCTGGGGACCTCCACGGTGAATCCCTGCGGCTAGCCTAGCGGCTGCTCACTTCCAGGTTGGCAGACGCCCTGCCCACGTGGTGACCCGGAGGCAGGGCCCCTTCTCACCTTGAAATTCTCCTTTCTAATGATCAGGGCAAGAATGGAAACCATGTGCAATCCCCAATTGTGTTTCTGGGTGTCCTGAGAACTTTTCTGTACATTTTCCCAGCCTTTTCCCTATTTTCAAGTCACCTTTAGGCAAAGGTGTGACTCAGGAAGTGACATTGGGTACTGATTAAAGCAAAACTGACAGGTCCTGGTTATTGATAGTAAGAATAACCTGGCACTGAAAATGGGAGCAGAAGATTTATCTTTAAGAGTTAAAAATCTCCTGGGAATATCAGTGCATTACTGAAATAAAGGGCTTTACATTTTTCCAAGCACAAATCAGTATTTTAAGGTGATGAAATGCTGGCTAGAATGACAGATTGTATTTAATATTGAGGCGGCAATTAAAATAGCATCCTCCTCATTGGTTATTTTTCCAACTTAAGGTTTCAAAGGGAATAGCTAGGGGAACAAGAAACATTTATCATCTAACTTTTTACTCCCTTTCAAAGGTTAATATTGCCACTGTGATTTAAAAAACCTGTAAAATATATGTTTTAAATATGTTTGCATTAAAGTAGTTGAACGTAAAATCCATGCCGACCCTTTGTTTTCCATAAAGACCCGCTTTCACGATTATGCCACTATAGTGTGACAGCAATGCTGATAGAGGTGTCATATTTTCAGTGTCTTTCAACTGGATCCTATTTATGTATATAATCCAATTTCTCTGTCCCAAAAAGTCTTTTCAGAAGTCTTGTAAGATCAAACAATAATACAGACTTGGGTTTTGTTAACAGAAGAACAATGTCAAAGAACTTGTGGTAATAGAATTTCAGGTCGTCTTTGGTGGGATGGATCCAGTCCGAGTGTCATTGAAGATGAGAGATGTTGAGGAATTGTAGGATCACAGGGACCTAGATGCAGGTCTGGAAACCTTTCTGTATGAGACTCCACCGAGCACAATGGGGCATTTGGCCAGAGAAGACTTAAAATGGGGCTGGGAGCTGTTTAAAGATACCTGAGAGGTTTCAAGCAAGGTGTGCCAGTTTGAATGTATTATGTCCCCCCAAACGCCATTATCTTTGATGCAGTCTTCGGCAGACGTTTTGGTGCTGATTAGATTTGCTTGTAATGTGCCTCACCCAGCTGTGGGTGGTGACTCTGATGAGATATTCCCGTGGAGGTGTGGCCCCACCCATTCAGGGTGGGTCTTGATCAGTGGAGCCATATGAATGAGCTGACTCAAAGAGAAGGAACTCAGTTCAGCTGTGAGTGATTGAAGAACTATAGCGAAGAGGGACACTTTGAAGAATGCACTTAGAACTGAGAGAGGAGCTTCAGCTGACAGAAACATTTTGGAGACGGTCTTTGAAAGCTGACTTTTGCTCTAGAGAAGCTAAGAGAGGTCAAACGCCCCAAGGGCAACTGAGAGTGACATTTTGGAAAGAAGCTGAAGCCTAGAGAGGAACGTCCTGGGAGAAAGCATTTTGAAACCAGAACTTTGGAGCAGACGCCAGCCACGTGCCTTCCCAGCTAACAGGTTTTCCGGATGCCATTGGCCATCCTCCAGTGAAGGTACCCAATTGTTGATGCGTTATCTTGGACACTTTATGGCCTTAAGATTGTAACTGGGTAACCAAATAAACGCCCTTTTATAAAAGCCAGTCCATCTCTGGTGTTTTGCATTCCAGCAGCACTAGCAAACTAGAACACAAGGGGAGTCATTTGTTCTGTTCATCACATCAGAAGCCTGTTTTATTCTTACACTCAACAATTCTTGATTGAGGGTCTGCTTTGACCCAGACACTTTTCTAGGCATGGAGAATACAGAGGACACAGGGTGTCCCTGCCCTCATTAGCTAACATCTTAGTAGGGGAAGCAAAAAATAAACCCATATTCAGATCCTGAGAAGGCTGCACAGCAGATAAAACACAGCTACTGAGAGAACTGGATGTATAAGGGTGAAGGGAGTATGTGGTGCTCAGAGCAGCTCCAGGAGGGCCAACATGTAGGCTCAGAGGGGAGAGGGAACCAGTCACATCAAGATCTGGGAGCCAGCTTGGTGTGCTCAAGGACAGAAAAAGTAGGAGTGAAGGACAGAGCTGGGAATTGAACCTGGGTCCACCTGACTTCAGTGTCTGAGTTCTTGAACATGAGCAGAACTTCACACAGTAGTGGGAACTAGAGGTCATGTTCACATGGAGTACTCAGATGTCTCATTGCTCAGGCCATGGGGAGAAGATCAGGTGTCTGCAAAGTACTAACCTGTGGCTCTAGAAATGTGTAGTATCTGGGTTTCTTCTGAAAGGGCTTTTGCATATTGTTAGTAAACAACTTGAGTGGGGATTCCATTGTGTGACCTCCTGGTGCTGGGTCCTGTTAAGACCAGGATGGTGGTAACAACCACAACGACCAAAATAGCACTTGTTGTGCACCTGGTCCTTTGTGAGCCATCTCCTTGAATCCCTGGAAGGACTCCACGAGTTGGGAACCATTTCTCTTCCTCTCTTGCTCTGTGAACTGAGGCTTAGAGAGGTTTGCTGACTTGCCCAAGGTTGCAGAGTTAGTATCACTTCTAGAACCATGTGCTTTGCTATTTTCTGAACTGCAAATCAGAAGGAAACAAGTTTTTAGGTAGAATTTAGAAACTTATGTGCAGGATGCCATCGCCTTACTATATGTGACTAACACAATACAAAATGAGGCAACATGATGCTTGTCCTCAAAAAAATATTCATCCAACAAGGCTCTGCAAGATGGTGATGGTTGTGGGCATAGGTTGTGGGCATAGGGTAAGCATCATCCTCTGATAAAGTTTTGTGATCTTTACTTGACTTTTTTGAATGCATGTCTCGGGGGCAAAACAGCTCCATTTTAGCAAACCTTTTCTTTAATTTCTTTTTTTCTGATATATAATTTTGGGGATAGAGCCCTGATGGGGGATAGACTTGAATCTTTTTTCTGCCCCCAAACTAGCTCTGTGATTTTAGGTATGCCTCCTCCTGGGAATTAGCTTTCTGGTTTATAAAATAGGCCTGGAAGCCAGGGGAGGTCTGGGTTCAGCTTTAGCTCTCTGATTTGACCATGGAATTGAGTCCCTTGGATCAGGGAGTGGCAACTGATAGGCACCCATCTGTGTTTTATCTCCAACATCTTTCTCAATTCAATTCAGTTAAAACTCCAGGCTGCAGATGTACCCCACACATTCATTTAGGAGTGAAGTCGACTCCCACCGTGAGCTCTTTATCTTCTGGCTGCATCCTGGGCGCCAGCAAAGAGACGGATTGTCTGGGCGTCACACTGCAGCTCAGAAGCCTACAGCCATCCATCACCGAGACACCTTCTTTATGGGCCGAATGACTTTGGTGACGTGAGCATCAATGTCAGCCTAGGGCTTTGGTGCCTGCCGTGAGCCTGACATCTGAGGACAATTAGAGCAGCGACTAAAGAGCTACTCATGGCTAATAAAGGAACCTTATTAATGATAGAATACATGGGCCAATCAGAGTGAAACTGCGGTGTCTGGAGAGTGGGGGCTGGTGTAGTTTAAGGATGTGGGTTGGGAAGCATCTACTATTCCCTAGCAGGGAAGGGAAGGAGAGGATTAAACTAACAAGTAAAATTTATTAAGCACCGGCTTGCATGGGCTATTGTCATTAAATCCTCACAGCAACTCTCTGAGGCAGGTCCATTTGGCAGTTGGCAAACTGAGGAATTGAGTGTTTTTAAGTTGCTTGAGTTAGTGGGGATGGAGCCAGGATTTGAACTTGGGAGTCTAACTCTTAACCATCATCTTCTGCTGTTACCACTTCTTTGTTCCTTCCCTAAATGTTCTATATCCACACTTTTTGGCATGTAATGTTGCCATGCATTCAGTAGATTAGGGGACTCCCACCATTTGATGTTGAAATTGGCCATGAGACTGGATGTGGCCAATGAAATATTAATGGATGTGATTCAAGCAGAGACTTTGAATGTGCTGGTATGGTTTAAATTGGCTTCTCGGGTTTCTGCCACTTGGTAACTAGTACAGAAGAAACAGGTAACTGCTATTGTATGCAGTGGGCTTGGACCCCACCCAAACCCAACTTGAAGCCAAAACCAGCCACGCAGCTCAGCAGCATGGCCCAGCTTACCTACAGATCTGTGAGGGAGAAACAAATGCTCTGTGTAAGCCGCTGGGTTTGGGGGTTATTACACAGCATTATCACATCAATAGCTGATTGATACAATGGGACCTGCTAAACCATTTCCTTTTCTCTCCTCTTCCCTTTTCTCCTCTTCTACGGAGCACCTAGTATGTGACAGGTGCTGTGCTAGGGCTGGGGCAAGCATTGACAAAGTCCCTGTCCACACAGATCCTAGTCTTGTGGGGAAGTTTGTGGATAGGCTGATGAGCTAAAATGCTACATTTGAAGCATGAATAATGCATGAGAGAAAATGACTTAGCCTCAGAGTTTGGAGAAGTTTTTACTTAGATGAAAGCATTTGACTTGAGTTTTACAGGATTCACAGGAGTTTGCTTCTAGAGCAAAGAAAGTGCTGGATTTAATGGTTTTTGCCTCCCTGGTACCTGGCTCATAAGAGCTACTCAGTTTTGCATTGGAAAGAAAGAACTCTGATGGTCCTTAGGGTGTCCTGGATTCACCCTCTTAGCGATTTGAGACAACTCCTACAGCTCTGGTCCAAAGCCTTGTATGTCCTGCGTTCTGTTCCTTTAGCGCTTTTTTTTTTCCCCTGCAAAGCCTCTTATTTATTCATCTGGACTTGAAGGAAGCAAGAAGCAGCTCCCGCAGATTCCCCTTAAAATCCTATGATCACAGCATCTGTGCATGGAGCCCCTGGTTTCCTCCTGATTAAATAATGAGAGGCCATTCATCACTGTTTGTGCTGGAAGAATTCAATTTTGCCAATTAATGTTAGTGAATTGCAAAATCTAAGGAAATTATCATTTCTGCAAAGTAAAAGCAGTCACCATATTTTTATTACACAGCTCTAATTGTCCAAATACATGTCTATGATTGGATTTGTAAACTGTAAACATGAATTAGTAATTCTGTCTCCAAATAGCGGCGCAGTTTCCCAAATGCGTTTTAATTGTTGTGCTTTGTGGTGCAGGAAAACCTGATGGGATGTGACTGGAGCAAATTGATTCTTTGGGAACTGCCACGGTTTTTCAGCCAGGGGGCATATGCATGTTTGCGCATGGGGACAAGCGTCTCTGTCTTGAAAGGTGCTGGGTTGAGGTTTAGCATTGCAGACTTGGGGAAGCTTAAGCTAGAAACAGTAGTGCACTCTACCAGCATCCTGACTTCACCATTATCCAGACTAATGGGAGAAGATCAGGGGTGTGGAGAATCTAAGCTGTGGACTGCCCCCGGTGATTGGATTTGTGTCTGTGTTTTCGGCTCCTGGCAGATTAGCATTGATTATTATATATTTATTAAACTGTGCTATTTCAGAGCCAAAAAATCAGGATGCAAATGTCTCATGATTAAATTTTCTGAGTTGTAAATTTATTTACATGAAACATCTTATGAAGATATTTAGCTTAAGTTTTACGTTTAATAACTCATCTGTAAAAGAAGGAATGAGAGCATTAGCTAGTTTATCTTCATTGGTTTGTACTAGGCGTGATTCTCGACTCTTAAAAGTGTGTGAACTCAATGAATTCTGACATCCCACAAAATAGGTTCTATGTTTATCTCCATTGTAAAAAGGAGGAAATGGAGGACCAGGGAGGCTGAGTTGTTTGGCGATAGTGACACAGCCAGCATTCAAATGCAGGCAGCTCGACCCGAGTGCCTGAGCTTAAGTCACCAGTAATATGTGTTTGTTGATAAATGTTTGACATTAGACTGTTCTAGAATCTGGGAGAGACGATGTCCTGTGTGTACTTTTTGGACCCTCTCTGAATCCTTTTCTTCTGACAGTAATCTCATAATTATTTCAGTAGAGGCTCACTTGTCATTCTAGTATCTATTTTTTTTAAAATGACCTTTAATTCTGGAATAATTTTAGATTTACAGAAACATTGCAAAGATAGTACAGAGAGTTCTTATAAACTCCTCATCCAGTTTCAGTTTCCCCTGATGTTAACATCTTACAAGACCATAGTATATATATTTAATTTTTTTTAATTAGAGAGGTTGTACATTTACCAAAAAATCACACAGAAAATACCAAGTTCCCATATACCCCTCTCCCCCCATTGTCAACTCTGTGCATTGCTGCGGTAACACCATGGTATATTTTGTCAGTGAAACCAGTGTTGGTACATGACTATTAAATAAACTTCAGACTACATTTGGATTTCCATCCATGTCCTCCTTCTGCTCCAGGGTCCCATTCAGGAACCCAAATTACATCTATCCTTTCTTTTTTTAAATACACCTTGAACCTGGTGGTGTTGGGCACAATAGCAAGTGCCATTCATTCATTTGACGAATGTTCACTGAGCCCCTGCTTGGTGCCTGGCTCACTTCCAGGCACTGGGGACGCAGATGTGGATAGAACAGACCCACGTCCTGCCCTCGTGGGACTGACACGCTAACCGTTTGTTGAGTGATGATTTAAATAACACGCATAGCTAATCCTCATCCAGTGCTCACCACGTGGCAGGTGTTGAGGTCATTTGATTGATTTTATGACCCAGAGTGAGGTGATCGAGGTTCAGAAAGGTTGAGTAACTTTCCTACGGTAAGTGGCAGATCAGGTCTCCTAATCCAGGTCTGTCTGGCTCTGAGGCAGCTCAATGTTGAATGAGTGAATGAATGAATGAATTCCTTAAAGAATGCCACTGGGGGCTCAAAGACGTGTTGGGTAGCAAGAGGAAGCCAGTCTGCCATCAAAAAGGAAATAAAATAAAATAACTGCCAAGAATGCCCCACCTTTGTATACATAAAAATAGTCTGTACTAATCCTTTTTAACAATGCAGACATTTCTCTCTGTGGTAACTAGTACAGAAGATAAGAAAAGAGCAATAAATTATCACAAGGACTCACAAGAGGAAAAAAGACTATCGCCTCTCTGTCAGGAAAGTTGTGACGAAGTGTAAAGTGAGGTTGAGTCAAAGGACAGAGCATGTCTCAAATGTTCCGTAAGACCCCTCTGGTGGCTGTGTGAGGGGCCACATTTTGAGACTTCACTCTGGAAGAAAGCTTCCAGAAAGGGGTGACTAGCAAACGCTGTGGGAAAGAAAAGCCTGAAACTCAGCTGGTGGCAAATAATTATCTACAAATTTATTGTCAGTGTGCTTTTGCCAAATTGCATGAAATTCCTGCATGTAGAATAAATGAGCAAGGTGGTAGACACTGCAGGGAAAACCTTTCTGTGTTGGAGATGGACTGATGGAAAGCATATTTTTTCCCTCTAAATCCCACTCTTTATTTATCCCAAACGCTCACTGGCCTGACAAGATATGCAGTTTCATGCAACTGTGCTTTTATTTTTTGTATACCTCTTTTTTTTTTTATTTTGTCTTATTTTTTTGCCTGTTGAAATCCTTTCCATCCTTCAAGAGCCAGTCTAATGCTAGAAGGATTTGCTGTCACCACTGGGCTTCCAGTCATTGTATTCACTTCTGGGACAAGACTCACCCTGTCTATTTGAGTGACTGAGAGCCCCTTGAAGGTGGAAACTGAGTCTTTCTCATCAACTTTTCCTAAAACCCAGCACAAGTCTCACTTTCACGAATTTTCAATGAGTGTTTTTACTTTGAGATGAAATAAAATTGAATTATTATTTTATTCAATTGAATAAAATTGAAATACTCACATTTGCTAAGCAGTTTACATATATTTTGTTATTTAACTGCTCCCCAAATCTGGATTGTTTTAATTCTCATTTTATGATGCAGATATTGAGGCTTGGAAGGTGAAAGAGACAAGGTCACAGAGCTGGGAAGGGTTGAAACTGGGATGGAAACCCAGGTAGTCTGACAGTAGAGCCTGTAATCTTATCTGCTGTTCTATGCTGCCACTGGTCTGCTTAGGAGAACTTACTGGATTTTGTCCAGGAAACTTGGACAAAACTTGGAGATGTCATTCTATGGCTCAGAACTGTGTGACGTGTGGACAGGTTGGGGAGCTGGTGAGCTGATCTCCAGGTCAATGCTGGGAAGTTAATTTCTAACAGAAACACCAACATTGGCCTATAAACTGAAAACCTATGTAGTTGCACCTTGAATTAAGAAATCTCAAGATATAAATAGCAGCATTTTACAGCATGGGATAGTGGAAAGAGTATGAACTTTGGAGTTAGACAGGATTGAATTTAATAGCTGGCCATGATGCTACTGACTGGGCAGGTTTGGACAAGTTGTTCAGGCCTCTCAGCCTTAGTTTCCCCATCTGTAGAATGGGGATAATTATTTACACATACTTTTCAAAGTAGTGAAGATTAAATAGGATTATACGTAAGCTATCAGAAAATTAGAACCCATAAAATTGAATCAAAGAACAACTCCAGAACTGAAAAATATAACTGAAATTAATTCAATATATGGGTTGGACACAGCAGAAGAGAGAATTAGTGACCTGAAAGATCAATAGCAAAAAAATAGAGTGACTTGTACATGACTGGGGTTCAAAAAAATTCAACTGTTATCCTTAATGAGAGATCACTTGGGTTCAGTATTTTTGAATGTACGGAATGAGTTGTTGCAAAGATTCATAAATGGAGTACATTTGAAATATCTGATTAATATGAATTTTAATCATATTCAAAAGGTCTGAAATGCATTTATGATATTAAGAGGGGAAACTATTACTACATAGAGAAGATTGGGCTTTTCATACCTGCTCACACTGTATTTCAAACACCTCCCTCCCATTCAGCAAAAATTTATTAAGCATCTACTATGTGCCAAGGTGAATAGAGCACAGCTCAGAGAGCTTGCAGTTCTTACCCAGATACTGTCACGCATATTCTGATTCATGTTTAGACTGCACGGGCCTCCTCTCTGCTCAGTTCTCACACCAGCAGCCTCACCATGGCAAGACAAGTCAAGGACAGTGATGGTTTGGCAATTGCTTGAATAAAGCAAATGGGGTCTGTGGATTCTTTCCCAGAAGCATCATCCCCTGGGACCCTGTGTTCTGGAGTTTTGGCAGTGAACGGAACTTTGGAATCAGTACAGCTGTGTTTCAGATTTTTTTTTCTGGTAATGAAAGGGAAAATTGTTGCAGACAAACACTCCTTCTGAGAGCAACTTGAAAAGTTGGACGAAACCTAAAACATTAAAACCCCACTACCACCACCACCACCACTACCACCAACCAAATCCATGTGTTATAGAACATCAAAGGGCCACCAAGGCAGCCAGAACTGAAGGAACAAGGATCCTGGAGAGAGTAAAAGCCCAGTGATGTGAGTCCAATACTCT
>PVKY010006383.1:0-16054 GCA_004027775.1 Bradypus variegatus
GAGAGGAGGCAAGGGCATCACAGTATGCCTGATGGGATAGCATCCAGGCCAAGAAGGCACCCTGGCAGGGCATGTGAACCTGCAGAGCTGGTCCTGAATAGCCAAGAGGAGCTAAAGGTGAGCATCCTATACCCCTGCCTGGAGACACTCACCCAGTCTTCTAGCTGCCATGGTCACAGTGGGGAAGCCAGGTTGCCCAGCTTGAGCCTCCTCCGCAGCCACATTTGCAAGCACCATTACCAGGAGAGCTCTAAAGTGTCACTCAGCCCTTGGAGGCCACGGTTTTCTGAAAGATTCCACTATTGGGAAAGCCCTGAAGAACTGCAAAAGCTGCCAAGTGATTAAGAGACCGAGCTTCCAGTTGGACTGGAGAGGCTGCCCCTGACTGGCTATGTGACCTTGGACAAGTAACTTATCAGCCCTGGGTGGGTCTCCCCATCAGCAGTGGAGGACCACCTCATCGGGCTGCTGAGAGATGGAAAGGAGTTAACCTAAGTACCTGAAACACCTGGCACATGGGGAGTGCTCAATAAACATCACCTGTTATTCCCCCCAGAACCTCGGACAGTGTCAGACACACAGGAGGCACTCCCCAACCTCAGGGAGGGGCCCAACCATCTGCAGAAAGAAAGGTCCGAGTCCTAGGGAGGAAATGACCCAGGGCCTCTGGGAGCCAATGGGACTGTCCACCTGGTCTTCAGACAAGCAGGTAAACAGACCTGCCTGGGGGAAAAAAACCGGTTCCACTGGCTGCTCAAGGCCCAGTTCCCAGAGCCTGCCTCTCAGCTTTGATCTAGGAGGTTTTAATTGTTTCCCTGATTAGACAGATACAAGAAGCTTTAGAACTGTGTCTCTCATAGGCTTCCTTCAGATTGGGGTTCCAGCTGTTTTCCCACATTCCTGTGGGTCACTTTCCACAAATTGATCACCATAAAGACACCTGAGAGCAAGCCTCTCCCGATGGACTCATGCGTTTACAAATATCTACTGAGCATGCCTGTGATTGTGGGAATTATACTGGAGAGAGACAAATAAGAAAATACTTGATTTCCCAGCCTTCCTTGCAGTTAAGGGTGGCCATGTGACTTTACATGGCCAATGACATATAAAGGGAAATCTGGTGGAGCTACCATTCCTAACTAAATAAACCATCTTTCACTCCAAGCCCTCCTTTCCTAAGCACCCATGAGTACTACTACGCTAAACCTATTAATGGAAAATGTTTGCAGGAACGTGTCCTTTGGAAATGGCAGGGTGTTACTGCTACCAAAGGGCCCTGCTCTCCTGAGATGGCAGCACTGTCATCACAGGCACTGAGATCCCCCAGAGTCTGCCATATAGACCTCTGGACAGAAAACAGACGGTGTTAAATAATGGTAATAGCAACAACAATTGACACCACTGATTCACTACTTGCCGTAGTAAATACTTTACAAATGTTAACGGGTTTCATCCTCAACACAGGCCCGTGAGGCAGGTATCATCATCTCCATTTACAGTTGACAAAGTGAAATACAGAGAGGTTAAGTAACTTGCCCAAGGTCACAGAGACAGTAAGTGGCAGAGGGGGTATCTGCACTTAGGTGATCAGGCCCCTTAATCAAAACTTTTAATCATGAGCAACACTAATAAAGTATGAGCCTGAGCCAGCCCTGTAAAAATGACTGAAGCAATCACTACCATGTATTGAGTGCCCACTATGTGGCAAGCTTGGAACTGAGCGTGGCGTGTGTATCACTCTCTAATGACCCCTGTGGTCAGCACTGTGACTGGGCCCACGGAAAAGAGAGGTGACAGGGTTGCCCCATGTCACATTACTGCAGGAAAACAGGCCTGAAACCCCACAGATGTCAGACCACGCCTCTTGGGACCAGCTTGCAGGGGAAAGCTTCTTTCATTATTAACCACCATCAATAACCAGCTCTAAAGGATATTCTTGGCCTCTCCTGGTCTCATGTGATGAGGCCATGTGTACTTGGCCACAAAGAAAAGCAGGGCATGGAAAGAAACAGAGCAGAACACCACACCCAGGTGCTCCCAGATGCTCCCAGATGCTCCCAGAATCAAGGCCATGGCCCTTTCTGTGGCCACCAGGCTGCTGCTGACCCTTCAAGCCTCAACTGGCCCCTCTCCTCCCTTGCTCCAGCCTCACAGTCGGTCCTCTGCCTCTGGAGGAAGCCACACCCCTTGGGGTCTTAACACACGTTGTTCCCTCTGCCTGGCACGATCCACCTCACGCATCCCCTACCCCAATACACCTCTTCCTTTTTCCCCTAATTCATTCCTATTCATCCCTCAGCAGTTCAGCCACTGAGCTGAATAAGGAGAGATCTTCAGAATGTGCTGTTAGGTAAAAAAAAAAAACCAAAGTGCAAAACTGGGCATGGAGTAGGCTACCTTTTGTTTAAGAAAGGAGGGGGAAATAAAAACACATATTAGGATTTGCTTGTACTTACATAAAGAAACCCTAGAAGGATACCCAAGAAACTAATACAAAGGATTACTGAAGGGGTAGAGGAACAAGGTATGCAGGGAAGAGAAAGCGGGGAGACCTCTCAGTGTGTATATCCACACATGTGCACAGAAAAAGAATCGATTTCTGAAGCATATGCATACATCACCTATTTTCTTTAAAGTGCCACAAATAAAAATAAAGCAGGACTGATGGGGAGATCATCAGATTCAGCCTGAGCAGACCTGAATACATCCATCTGCAGGACTGCCTGGTAATGTCCGAATTCCCCACTGGACTGTGGGTCCCAGAGGGCAGGCTGGACTTGTTTCCATGAAGTAAATTAACAGGGGTGGGGAGGAGTGGGGAAAGGAAAGGACCAAACTCAGTCACTGGCCAGAAATCTAAGTGTTAACAGAGATCCATCTCCAAGACATACTGCTGAGGGAAAGTGCGTAGCGCCGAGATCAGAAACCTTTTACTATCAAGGGTCAAACAGTAAATATTTTAGGTTCTGTGGGACATCCAGTCTCTGCTGTAATTATTCAACTGTCCTTTTAGCTGCTATGGAGAGTAAGTAAATGATTGGGTGTGATTATGTTCCAAAAAACTTCATTTATGAAAACTGAAATCTTAATCTCATAATTTTCAAGTCATGAAATATTCCTCTTCTGATTTTTTTTTTCCAAACTTTTGAAAAGGTAAAAAATCATTCTTAGCTCATGAGCCATACAAAAACAGGCCGTGGGCCTGTGGCCCCATAGGTTGTAGTTTGAAGCACCTGCTAGGAAGTATGGCTGCCATTTATGGGAGAATAAGAAAGACATAGAGTCTTTCTGAAAGGAGATATAAGACATAGATCTGCGTCTGTGGAGAGCTCAGAGATGGAGGGGAAATTGACTTTTAAAATATTAAAATGTGCAAATTGTTAAAAATAATATATTTTTAAAGTTAGTACTAAGGACAGCAAAGAGGCTATGAATGGGATGTGGTTAATAGCCTAAGCTCCGGAGTAAGAAAGAAACCCTGGCCAGAATCCTGAGTATTTCTTTCTCATTTGCTTTGCACCCCCAGAAGCGAGTTATTTTACCTCTCTGAACCTCAGCAAAATGGGGAAATATTAATACTGTCTTTATGGGGCTGTTAAGGATTGAAATTCTTTGCATAGTGCCAGGCACCTGGGAAGTGCAGGCTTTTATTATCTTTATCATTAAGAGTCATTTGTGAGGAAAAAGCCTTTCTCAGAAGGGAAGCCCGAACATAACTGCGCTATGAAGTTCCCCCGAGAGCCCGCCCAGTCCCACAGCGAGTCATCTGACCGTCCACATAATAGATGCCTTGTGACGCAGGGAAACTCATTTGTATTAGCAACTGCATTCCACAGAGATGCATCCTGGAGCCACGTCTGCACATCCTGTTCAACGGAGAAGGCAGCCAGCTCCCCATCTCTGGATCTGACCCTGACCGTCAAGACACTGGGTGGCCTGCAGGGCCTTCCATCTGTCAGCACACTCAGTCCCCATTTACTAAACACCTACTGTGTCTAAGGACATGCAGGTAGACACCCCTCTGCACCCTGCCCTGGAGGCTGCAGGTGCAAACATGGGTTCCTTTAAAAATAACTGGTGGGACAGCTCTGCATTTCTCCAAGTGTTTATTCATGCAACAAATATTTACTGAGGCTCTTCTATGGGCCAGACATTTTTCAGGGCACTTGTTCTTTTTTTTTTTTTTTTAATTAAATTCAGTTTTATTGAAATATATTCACATACCATACAATCATCCATGGTGTACAATCAACTGTTCACAGTACCATCATATAGTCATGCGTTCATCACCTCAGTCTATTTCTGAACATTTTCCTTACATCAGAAAGAATCAGAATAAGAATAAAAAATAAAAATAAAAAGAACACCCAAACCATCCCCTCCATCCCACCCTATTTTTCATTCAGTGTTTGTTCCCATTTTCTACTCATCCATCCATCCACTAGATAAACGGAGTGCGATCCACAGGGTTTTCACAATCACGCTGTCACCCTTTGTAAGCTACATTGTTACACAATCATCTTCAGGAGTCCAGACTACTGGGTTGGAGTTTGATAGTTTCAGGTACTTACTTTTAGCTATTCCAATACATTAAAACCTAAGAGATGTTATCTATATAGTGCATAAGAATGTTCACCAGAGTGACCTTTCGATTCCATTTGAAATCTCTCAGCCACTGAAACTTTATTTCATTTCATTTCGTATCCCCCTTTCGGTCAAGAAGATATTCTCAATCCCACGATGCCAGGTCCAGATGCATCCCTGGGAGTCATGTCCTGTGTTGCCAGGGAGATTTACACCCCTGGGAGTCAGGTCCCATATGTAGAGGGGGGAAGGCAGTGAATTCACTTGCCGAGGCAGCTTAGCTAGAGAGAGAGGGCCACATCTGAGCAACAAAGATGTACTCAGGGGGAGACTCTTAGGTACAATTATATGCAAGTCTAGCCTCTCCCTTGCAGTGACGAGCTTCATTAAGGGCAAGTCCCATGACAGAGGGCTCGGCACATCAAACCGCCAGTCCTCAATGTTTCTGGGCGCTCACTCTTAACCTACACCCTCACTTGCTGGCTGTTTCCCTCCACACTGTGAAACCTGTAAGGAAGAAACCTTGTGAACCACTGTCCCTTGTGTGTCCCCTGTGCTCAGCACAGGCTGTGGCACAAAGCAGGTAAATAATCAACTTTTGTTGGGAGTGGAGAGTATCTGGGGTCTTGGCCTGCCTGGTGTGTCTGCCTTCTGGTAACAGCACCCCACTTTTCCTGGGGAGAACTGCTCCTCCCCCATTCCTCCTAGCTCTGTGAATCCCAAGACCCCCATAGGACCCAAGCTAGGCCAATCAGCTGCTCTTGCACAGGAATCTGAATTTCAAGTCACCAATAAAAATAACAGCAATAAAATAAAGGCTAATATTTTTCTAGCCACACACTCTGTACTAGGCACTGTTCTAAACACTTCTCTAGCATTAACTTACTAAATGAATCCCCATAACAATGCTCCGGTTCTTATTCCTATCTTACAGTGGACAAACTGAGGTAGAGAAAGGGTGGGAAACTTAGGAATAAGTGATGAGGTTGAGATTCATGCCCAGAAGTCCAGCTGCAGCATCTGAGTCCTTCTACCTACAGGGACGGCAGGGCCTAAAGGCATGCCCCTGAACATCCATCTTAAGACACCTCAGAGCTGCCTGACCCCGGTTCCTTTTAGGGCTACAGGTGGCCGGAGTTGGTTTCTGTTGCTTGTAACCCAAGAACCCTGATCGATAAACCAGGACCCCTTACTTGGTTTCACACTTGCTTCCAAGTGCTGTAGGGCAGGGGCAGCTTATACACACTTTGGGAGGTGGAGTCAGCAGTCAGGGCATTTGGGGGCAGCTTGCATCTTCATCTTCTCATCCTGCAGAGGGGAACCCAGAGAGCAGGCGTGAGAACAAAGGAGACCTGTTAGGGGGTGGCTCTTAATGTTCAAAGCAGAGGTTTCCCTCATAACCGCTCTGGGTCTTTGGGTGGAACAATCCTGTGCATTATAGGACGTTTGGCATCCCTGACCTCTAGGTCCTAAACTCCTATAATGAGTTTAACCCTGTGAGTCCAAAACCATCTCACACATTTCTGAAGCCTTCTTAGAGACGGACACCCAGTGGCTGAGACGCTGGCCCCACATCAAGTCCCCGTGTCTGGCAGTCCCTATCAAAACCTTTCTTAAACTGGATCCTGTCCTGAGGTGGGTTCTTTGAATTTTTATTAGTTAGTTTTAATCCCACAACATAAGAACTGTAATTAATTATTAATACCCACAGAGTCCTTACCCTGTGCCAGGTGCTATTCTCAACATTTTATAGTAACTCATTTAACCCTCACAGCCACCAATGAAGTGGGCACGGCAACTCATGTCTCCCATCCTACAGATGAGGAAACTGAGCCTGGACAGGTTGCGTGACTTGTTAGTAGGTGGGGGGGCCCCAGTGGGAAGCAGTCTCCTCAGCCTCCAGGGAAACTGGTGTCCAGAGCTTCCCAGTCATGGCCTGGAGGTGGCCGCTGCTCCTCTCTGTTGTTTGGTGCTCTGTAAGCTTCTTCCTCAGGACCGTGAGGGGCTTCCCGCCTGCCCAGGAAGCTGCTCTATCTGCTGCCACTCAGCTGCAGGCCTCAGCACAGTGCTATGCCTCCCCAGGAAGCCCTCCGTGCCGGCCTCCCCCACCCCCTGCCGACCCCGGCAGGCCCTGGGTTCCACCCCTCACTGTGCTCTCCTAGCTCCCTGACTTTCTCCGTTACGGCATTTCCGCAGCTGTAATTGGTGTTAGTGAAGTTAACTGAATGACTGAGTCTCCCATTTCCCTTCCAGATGGTCAGTTCCATGAGGGCACAGAACCGTTTCATGACGTGCCTGTGTCTGGTGGCTCAGCTCTGGCTCTAGTGGGTGCTGTATATATTTTCTAGGTAACAAATCAACCACTTTCAAAAAATTCATGTTTCAAACTAAGACAGCAAAACACAGTTTTGAGCTTCAACTGGCTGGCCTAGAATCAAGGGAAACGAAGAGATCTGCCAGGGTCACTTCTTAAGGAGCTGGGGAAGAGGTGATGTACCACTGTGTGCTAGAATAGACAGAAAAGAGTCTGGGATGGCACAACCGGGTATTCTCAAAGCTATCATTAAAAATAAATATTGGTGAAACAAAAACAGCAAAGAGTAAACACAAACTCCTTCATCCCAGAATTTTAAGCCTTCTACTCCTGCATCTCATGTTCTACCCTCACAATAGTGAGGCTAAGAGCACAGGCGAGAAGCAGATGTACTGTGTTCAAATCCGACCTCTGCCACGAATAGTTAACTATCTGAATCTTGGGCAAGTCAATTAACTGCTAAGTATCTAGAAAATGGGGATACAGCAGGATCTATCTTATGAGGCTGTTATTAAATGAGTTCACCCATGAAAACAACAAGTGCTCAATGAAGACTAGCTGTTATCATTACTACAACCAGTGGCATTTCTCATCATTCCCCAGAACCAAGACAATGGGGAGCTCACTTGGCCAGTAGAATTTCCATGCCCTGCTTTATCCTACTCCTGATACCTAAACTGACCAATTTCTTTGTTGATGACCTTCCTTGGATTTGAAGACAACAAATCTTCTGCCTTGGGTGATCTAAGGTGGACTGTGACACTTAAAATCAACCATTCCAATATAACACCAATATCAAATCATGTGAAAAGCCAACCACAGATCTTATGGCACAGTAAACAGATACAAAGAGATTGATCAAATGTTTCCCTTACACAGTGTCAAGTCTAGGTACCTGTGATGGTTGGTTCATGTGTCAGCTTGGCCAGGTGATGGTGTCCAGGTGTCTGGTCAAGCAAGCACGGGCCTAACTGTTACTGCAAGGGCATTCTTTGGCTGGTTAATGAACCAGAAGGCTGGTTTATTAAATCATCAGTCAACTGACTATACCTGCGAATAATTATATCAACAACAGGCATGTCTTCCACAATGAGAGGATTCAATCAGCTGGATTTAATCCAATCAGTTGAAGACTTGTTAAGGGAAAAAAGAGAGAGAATCTTCACTTCTTTTTGGCTAGCCAGTGACACGCCTCCTGAGGAGTTCATCGAACACCTTCATCAGAGTTGCCAGTTCACTGCCTGCCCTACAGAATTTGGACTCATGCATCCTGTCCTCTGGAATTTGGATGTGTGCATCCCTGCAATTGTGTGAGACACTTTTATAAAATCTTATATTTACAAATATCTCTTATTGGTTCTGTTTCCCTAGAGAACCTTAACTAATACAGTACCTGACCCTTTCCCAGAAAAAAGGACAATTAATTTAAAGAGAACAGATGTCCAGCATTCTACTCCATGAGCATTTGCCCTGGTGTGAGGGGGATGGGACCTGAGCATATGCTAGTCCCTCAGGCAGACTCAGTTCCTTAGCATCGGGGCAGCTCACCACTCGGAATGGCATTCTAGTGTTTCAGGACACACTTTTTTCATACAACATGGGCTCTACACACAAGCCAATTCCACTGGCAGGTCCCTATCAGAACAAACAAGCATTCTGAAGCAGGGGGAGAAATTGGTCATACAAGACAAAGTATTGACTTCTTGCCCCCAAGTACCCATTCTTTCTTTAATACCCTTTCTTTCTTTAATATCTGAACCCCACATTGTAGTCCAGCACATGGCTGCCTCAAAAGAAGACCACGTTTCCCAGTCTCCCTTGCAGCTAGGTGTGGCCAGATGACTAAGTTCAGGCCCAAGGGATGGGAGTAGAAGTGGCATGTGTGACTTCTGGGTCACCTAGTTAAAGTGTGATAAAATTCAGGTGCTCTCATTCTTTTCACCAACCTCTAGCTGAAATTCAGCTTTTCCTTCAATTGTGAACTTGGCAAACCATAGTGGTTTTCACACCACCTGTGAATTTGTCACCAATAGAAATCACAGATATTTTATCACAACATCTCAAAATAGCATGAGTGCTACTTTGAAATGATGATACTTTTAAGACCCACAAGTGGATTTTGTTATACTATATCACAATTTATATTTTGAAAACTATATTTCAGTGCAAGTGGTTTCTTTCATAATCCCGTATGTTTTATGAACTTAAAAACATAATTTTGAGAAACCAGATGTCAAAAGGTCTACGGCACACAAAGGTTAAGAATCCCTGCCTTGTTCCTCAAAAAGTTAAGTATAGTATTCAGCCACAAAAAGGAATGAAGTGGGGAATGGGGAGTTAATACTTAACAGGTACAGAATTTCTGTTTGGGGTGGTAGAAAAGTTTTGGTATTGGATGGTGGTGATGGTAGCAAAATACTGTAAATGTAATTAACACTGTTAATTGTATAAATGAAAGTGGATAAAATGGGAAATTTTAGGTTGTGTATGTTATCAGAATAAAATTTGTTAAAAAACCATAGACCCATACAACACAAAGAGTGACTCCTAATATAAACTATGGACTATAGTTAATAATATAATTACAATAATATTGTTTCATCAATTGTAACAAAAGCATCACACTAATGCAAAATAATAATAGGGAAACTGTGTGTGTGAGGGGGACATATATGTGAACTCTATACTTTTTGCATGGTTTTTCTGTAAACGTACAACTGCTCTAATAAAAAAACTTAATTTTTAAAAAGGAATGAAGTAGTGATACATGCTACAACATGGATGAACCCTAAAAACATTATGAGAAGAAACCAGACACAAAAGACCACTTATTTTATGATTCCATTTATAGGAAATGTCAAGTATAGGCTAGAACACACACATGGTGATGGAGGGGAGTCATTCTGGACCCTGCAGATGATGTTAACTCCCAGGAATGGGAAGCAGGGAGATGGCAGGAGTCTGGGATCCCAACACCATGGAGCTGTCCCATCAGCCCTACACTCCTCACTCTCAAACTGTTTAATGAAAGAGAAATTAATTGCTATCCCATAGAAACCATTACTATTCTGGGTATGTTACAGCAGCCAACTTACATCTGACTAATACTCAAAATCACCTGAAGAGATTGCTATAGGTGATCTTAAGTCTATACCATTTTTTGCTTTACCCAATGACTACCAAAGCCACCTCCTCCATGGGGTGCACCATCCGTCCATTGTACAGCCCTGAGTGCCCCTATCCCGGCAGGAAGGAGGACTCGACCGCCTATACTGTCATGCTTGTATGGTGACCTCTTTACTGTGCAGTGAGAGGCTGAGCAGATGGCAGAACTATGGTTTAGGAGAGAGAACAGCAACCTGGCAAAAGGCTTCTGGTTGCAGGATCCTTGACCAACTGCAGAGATCTGGAATAGCACCAGCAGTGTGGAATAGTCCCTTAGCAGTATTCAAGTAACCAAGTGTTAAAATACTTGACCTTAGCTTCCCAATCCCTGGCCTCCTTAGAAGCAAGATGACTAACAGGCTAATTAAAAATGTGTGTTAATTGTCATACTCTAGTTAACATGGTGATGGTTTTATTGTTGGGAGATGTACCATCCCAACTGGCCCCAAGACTCCAAAAGGAAGGTCACTTTTGGCATCATTAATACCAACAGGCCTATAAAAGCATGGCTGAAGCATACATTTCATTTAAACTACCAGTAAAACCTTCCCTGTGAAATTTCACTGCCAGCATTTTTAAAACTTCCAGCCAGACTTTGTTCCTTACTCCAGTTCAATGACAAGTTAACCATATTTTTTAATGAATAAACCACTCTACTTCAACTGCATTCATTTAATAAAGATTCTTTTGAGCAGCTAGTAAGTACTGGGAAAACAATGGGAAGGAAAAAAAACCAGGCCTGGGCTTAACATCCTGGGACTCACAGAGCAGTGGGATTACAGACATGAAACATATAAAGGCAAAAATAAACCTATAAGTAAATATTATGGTAACTTCTTGTGATGGTTTGCAAGGTGAGAATAACAAGGAACCTACTTTAGCTTCATGATGGTCCAGGACGGCCCCTGTAAGACTTGACATTGAAAATGAGATCTAAAGGAGAAAAGCTATCAGGAAAAGCATTTCAAGCCAAGGGAACAGCACACACGAAGGCTCTGAGGCAGGAAAAAAAAGGATGGTTTATTTGAGAAACTAAATGAAAACCTGGCTGTTGGGCAACAAGCAAGGCTGGCAGGAGCCACATCATGGGGCACCTTGTAGACCAGGGTAAGGATTTTTTAATGTGATTTCAAGTATAGGAGTAAATCAGTAGATTACTGTTACCTGTTCCCCACTGTCATCCCTTTGTCCCCTTTCCCAAAAAGCACCCTATGTTCACTTGGGCCCCACATGGCCCCCACTTTCAAGCCATGAGTCGTCTAATCTAAATAAGCGAGTCACTGTCTCCCGCCTTCCCCTGGCCATATGATGCGGAATGGTTGGCCACAAGACCTAAGTTGGCTCATGGGGAATTCAGAACTGCCGTAGCAGTTTCCATGCACAAACAAAAAGGGCTACCTCCCTCTCTTTTCCACTGGACTTGAGCTTCAATAATTTGAGGCCAGACTTGTTGCAATCTTCTTACCAGTATCAAAAAATATACAATTTGAGACTGGAACCAACTGAAAGATTAAAGCATAAAAACACAGTATTGGCAATAAAGTAATTTGAGCTTTGGATGAAACCGCACCTAAAGCAGTTAGCCCTGGACTTTACATTGAGTCAATAATTTCTCAAATTTTCTTAAGCCAGTTTGGGTTGGGTTTTCTGTTTCTTGTGACCCAAAGATTTTGACTGCCAGAAATGAGAGACCATTAAAGGGATTATAATATGAGGTAAAACCTGACTTCATTTCTTTTTTTGGAAGATAGAATGGAAGGGGCTATCAGTAGAAGCAATGAGCCAAATAGGAGACTACTGCAATAGCTCCCGTGAGAGATGAGGGCATCAGAATACATTAATAAGACTAACATTTACTAAGGACTTACTACGTGGCAGTAAACTGAGCTAAGCATTTTACTTGTATGAATTAATAACATAAGAACACTAAGGTGAGGGTACTACCATCATAACCTTTTTTTTTTTCTTTTCTGAAAAGGAAACTGAGGCCTAAAGAAGTGACGGATTTCCCAGCCAATGGTTGAAGTGCTAGGTCTGTCTGGTTTGGGAGTCTATTTCCCTAACCACTGTTGCCCCAGAAACGTGGGAGCTGCCCCACCCCAGACCCAGAGGCCTGGAATGGTCCTGAGCCCTCCATGTATCCCTGTTTTCCACCTCCATGACTGACATCTGCCCTCTACCCACACACACCCCCAACCCAACCCCCAACCCTGCTTGAACAGGTGACAATGAAGGAGAAGGGCAGGAGAAATGGGGGCCTCAGGGGCAGCTCTGTGGTGGGATAATCCTGAACAGTCTTCTAAGTAAAGGAAAGCATTGGAGCGGAGGGGGGAGGCAGGTCAAAATCGCCACTGCCCCCCAACCACCAATGGTTGGCACCACCCATCTAGCCTCTACCACAGCAGATTGGAGCACAGAGCTGGTACCAGATGGAGGATGCAAGGGAGGTGGGCCACTGGCTCATCCAGAAGACACAAGAACTCTTTTGGATCCCAAATAAGATTTCTGAGATCCACCATTCCAAGCTGGTCAAATGACATTCTCCATGAATCAAAGTCCAATTACCCTCCACACATGGAGGCAAGGGAGCTTTCTGTCCAACCCAGTCCTTATCATCTTGAGCAAGTTACTGCAAAGCAATCCCTGCTGAGCCAGAGGCAGGTGGCCTGAGGCTGCTGTGGCAGGCTGGGAAGGACAGTGCCTGCCAGCTGCCTGCAGCGCCGATTCCTGCTCCTAAGGAACATTTCTGCAAACAGATCAGTGTTTCTGGACCAAGGCTGAAGTGGGAAGAAGTAAAATCCAAGTGGAATTGAAAAACCAATTATCACTTATTTCGGGAAAAACAGTGAGACATGGATAACACAGTGGGATGGGGGATGGAGATTCTGTGTCTAGACCAAATGGTACTAATAGAGGGGGTGGAAGACAGGACAGAACTGTCACACATGGGGCCATGCAAATTAAGGTGTTAAATCACAGCTTGCTGCTTCTAATGTATTCTTTTCCCCAAAGTAGCCAGCACTCAAAACCAAAAACATGGCAGGTTCTTTGAAGGTGGGAAGGAGGTGGTAATGTCCAGACATACTGAAGACACAGTGGAAAGCTGGGTCCCCGACATGAGCCTTGGAGAGACAGGGCCGATTACAGAAGGGCTGAAATGGTGTTTGATAATGTCTGACATCAAAAAACATCCCAACTACAATTAAGGATTCAGAAATGCAAAAACTGGGGGAGTTGGTAGAGACAGCCTACTGGTTTTTTCCTCAAATCTTCATGACAAAAGGTCACGTGCAAAACATGAATCTAAATGTTTAAAACAAAAACTGTTAAAAATATAAGAAAACCTGGATAAAACCAAATCACTGTGGAAGACAAATACGCTTCTTTCAGGAGACCAAAAATAAGGCTAAAGAGAATTTGCATAACAAAATCTTACAACTTGCTTTTAAAGGTTTATATAAAACTCTTCACAAGGAAATGGATGAGAGCCATTCTTTACAAAATATCATGGAATATTTGGAAAACTGATCTTATGTTAGGGAAAGAAATGAAATTCTCAAATTTTCCAAAACAAAAAATTTCCTGTCACACTACTATAACCCTAATGTATTTAAACTAGAAATGAATGACAATTAAGAAAAAATGGTTCTCAATCTTGAATGCATGTACAATTATCCAAGGAGTTCAATACATTTTGATTTGCAGGTCTCACTCCCAGAGAGTCTGATTAAACTGAACTGTGCATCTTATTCCTTAAGGCCCCCCACGTTTGTTATTAAGGAATTATTATTAAATGTTTTAGTTGTGATAATGGTATTGTGATTATGTTTTTAAAAGGAGACCTTATATTTTCAGAACTATAAATTGAAATATTTATGGGCAAAAAGAAAGATGTATGGTATTTGCTTCAAAATAATGAGCAGGGGAGGCGGGAAGTCAAAGTATAAGTGAAATAAGACTGTTCATCACTGGATAAATGCTGAAGCTGAGAGACAGACACACAGAGGTTTATTATAAATAATTCTACTTCTACATGTTTGAAGATTTCTATAATGAAAAGTCAAATGTAAAAAATATATATACATAGAATTTAAAAAGTTAGATTGGTTTGTGATGCATAGCAGCCAGAGTTATATATTTGAAATTTATAAATCTGAAAAGATTTCCAGGTATGACTTAAGTTAGATCAAAACTACCAAACAGACTTAGGAAATGGTGAAGTAAAGAGCTCAGCAATATCTTTCCCCCAAAAAGCAGCAAGAAAAAAAAGCTGGATAAAACCTTCAAACACAACCAGCTGACAGCTCTAGAAATCGACTAAAAGGCCTACAACCACCTGAGAAGCATTTACTTGCAAAAGACTGCTGAACTTCAAGTAAACCAGAGGGAGAATGTGGTGTTTTAACTTGGGGCTGCTGTCATCATACCCACCAACTCCCTCAGTCCTGAAGTTCTACCAAAGCAGGGCAAGCCAGGAAAACAAGCAGCTTTGCTGTTGGAGGGGGCTGACTTGATTTGGAGCAATGCACAGAAAAACCCCACTCTCCTGGGAAACAAACTGGCAGACTGACCAGGCATTTAACAGAAACACTCAGGAAATGAGACACCCATAGTGGACCTTGCTAAGCCCCCATGTATCTCTGGCAGTCTGGAAGAATGTACCCATACACAATGCTACACTCAAGCTCCAGACAGACTAGAAAGGGTTCTAGTTATCCACACATCCCTGGCTGAACATGAGGTATTGTGCATGTTCAAAGGAGATACCAGATGGCAAGGCAGAAAGTAAAAGCCAGGCAGAGATATAAACTGCTGAACTTTGAAGACATTCCCCAACCCATACAAGAGATCCATCAGCAAGCAGTGAAAGCCTAATTGGCTCAGGTGTTTCAGCAAAACCACTAAGTAATGCTGAACCAAGAGCAACCCCTCCTAAGTTATGCTTACAATTTAAACAAAATTTTAAAAAATGAGTAGACATCAGTCTCCACATCACAGGAGAAAGGACTCTGCAGAATTACCCCCTAAGTCAGGAAAGAAAAAAAAAAAATAGCAACTACAACAACGGCCAGCCAGGAGGGAGGGCTCAGAATCCAGAGTTGCTACAATATACTGTTTAAAATGTTTCATTGAAACATGCAAACAAACTGTAAAGTGTGATCCATACTCATGGAAAAATCAGTTAATAGAAATTGTCTCTGAGAGGGCCCAGAAGTTAGACTTGGCAGACAAAGAATTCAAAACAGCTATCACAGTATGTTCAAAAACTAAAGGAAATCGTATTTAAAGAATTAAAGTATAAAGGTAATAACACCTTAAATAAAAACAAAAAATAAACTTTTTTTTAAATGGAAATTCCTTAGTTGAAAATTGCAACACCAAAATGAAAAATTCATTAGAATGGCTCAACAACATATTTTGAGATTTGACATGGCAGAAGCAGCAGTGAATTTAAGTACAGATCAATAGAACTTATCCAATCAGAAGAAGAGAGGGAAAAAAAAAACGAATAAAATTAAAGAGAACCTCAGAGGCATGGGAAGACACCACCCAGGGGAACAACACAGGTATAATGAAAGTCCCAGAAAAAGAGGAGACAGAAAAGAGCAGAAAAAATTATGAAGAAACAATGGCCACATGATGGCGGCTAGGTGAGACAGAGCAAGGAGACACCTCCGTGAAAAACAATGATAAAAACCAGAAAGTGACCCAGAACGTCACCTCCAAAGTAGCACCAGCCGAACAAGGGCTGCTAAAGCCACAGGGAACGTGCGTTTGGTGAAACCAGGAGTCTGCATTCTGAAACAAGTGAGTGAGTCTTCTGAGTCTCTCGGCCACGCTGCGGTGTGGGGAAACAGGGGCTTGGCGTTTGAAGCCAGGGAGCAACGGCAGATAAGACGGGAGTGGTGTAGACTAGTGCCTCGGTGTCTGGCGTGGAGGGTGCCCCTTCCCATACCCACTCCAGATTGTCTCGGGTCCGGGGGATCAAAG
>PVKY010006384.1:0-16053 GCA_004027775.1 Bradypus variegatus
GCTTTTGGCAAGTCAGCAGTCCCTCAAAGACACCAATATGGTGTTGTGAAGTTCCACAGAGAACAGTCATGTTGAAGCAAGAAAAAATCCAATTAAAGAGAACTTCTGCCTGACACCATTGGCACAGAATGGTACTGGGCTGTAAGGAACTCGAGTGTATTTTCTTAACATCACTGGAAATTAATAATCAGTTGACTGTAGTTTGAATAGGTTAATTTTCTTTTGAAAAGTTATCGTGTATTCTGTTTAGTATAGAGCATAGTCCCACTGTCCCTACTTATTAAGTTGTGAGGTCTCTGGAAACATAGCCTCTGAATTTCTTTCCTCACTTGTAAAATGGGGATAACATACCTAATGACTGTTGTGAAGTTTAAGTGAAATAAGAACACAATGCCTGGCATGTAAAAGGGCTTAATAAATGTTAGTTTTTATTATAAAGTGAGCCATCTTCTCTCATACCAGTTATTTAAAAAACCTCATCCCCCGAAGAGAGTGAGGAGTCGGCTCAATGGAGACAATGCGGGGGTCTCAGTCCCACTGGGATCTACAACTGACAAGATCTTCTTCCATCACCTAGACAACTTGAGGCCTTCTCTAACACCGGTGAAAGGTGAGGCAGTGGGAAGTAAACCTTTGGTTCACGATTTGGTGGGATTATTTAATAATCCTAGTTTACCAATATTTGCTTTTCAATAGTAGGGTAATTATGTAGTAAGTGCTATATATATTTTGTGTTGAAACACCAAATGCTTGTTAGATTTTTTTTGGCCTTTTGGATTTTTGTGTCAAAAAGAATCAAATATGTTTTCTCCTCCTATGATAATGGACTCTAAATGATCAAAGTCTTATATCTTTAACTTTATATTGTATATATAGAACAATTCTGTCTTCATTTTCCAGCTTCGTTTATATATGTTCTACTGATTAGAAATAGCAGTAAGGGCACACTGCATTTTTAATGTGCCAATTAAAAGACATGTCTTTTTTCTGATAGTACTCTGAGTTATCTAAAAGCACTTTTTCAAGTGGATTTTTTCCCCTTAGAATGAAAAAAAAAAAATGTTTTGCAAAGGCCTGCAGTTGTCACTTCAAAAAAATCTAAAAAGTGAAATTTCAGAGTCTGGTAACCGGGTTGGCTAACAGCTCTATGCCATTTTCCCTCATTACACAAACTCTCCTGTGGGCCAGCTCTAGTCACTTGCCAGCAAATACCTTGTTCTGGAGGACTAACTACAGACTTCTAGTCCAGAGGAGAGTCCATGACTCTTGGGGAGGTCTAAAGGCAAGCTGTGACTTGAGATGTGCTGAAAGCCTAGATTGGTTGATGGTCTGTGTCACCTGTGACATTCTTGGGAACATCCCAGATTGCTCTGTGTAACCCCAAGGATCAAGGACAGCCTGACTGCTGGAAGCCAAACTCTACAATGTCCAGAGGCAGGAAGGCTGGGGGGAGGCCTGCAGAGCACCTGCCAGAGTCCCTGTCCCACCCAGAGGTCTTATAGGAGACTCAAAGCCAAACTATTTCTAAGACCATTTTGTCTTAATGTAAGTGTCAGGATGCTTAATTGGTATGAATATTTGAGATTACTTTGCAGTCCCATGTGGGATAATGAAGTTGGTTTTCCCTCTTCCTGTTCTAATGCATTAATTTGTTTTTTATAGAACTCAAAGAACCTGTGGGACAAATAGTGTGCACAGATAAAGGCATTCTTGCAGTAGAACAAAATAAGGTTCTTATCCCACCAACCTGGAACAAAACTTTTGCTTGGGGCTATGCAGACCTCAGCTGCAGGCTCGGGACCTATGAGTCAGACAAGGTTTGTACAGTTTCTCACTTATTTAATCTCACTTTTTCTTTATCTTGCTGTCCCAATTAATAGGATGGGGAGGGAAGGGGGTAAGGGAATCAGGGAGAGAACCCAGTCCAAGGTTTTGTCAGTTGTTCCACAGCCCAGAGGGAGGGAGAGCTTCACCACGCCACATCAGCATAAGGGAACTAGTGGGCAAGTCACATTTCCTGCAGAACAAGCCTCTCTGGAAAGCTGTGTACTAGGAGCTAGCAGTTTCCCTCCCACTGAAAGAATTCCTCAAAGAGATCCTAACCACTCCCAGTACTCAGTTGATGCTGTCCAGCAGAACAGCCTATCAGTACTCTGAAATGACTGGCAGAAACCTTCACGCCACCCCCTGAGACGCAGTAGACTCACCTAAGTATCTCTAGGGAGAGGCAGTATGGAGTCATCCTTTATTGCCCTGAGCTTGCCCTCTGACTGTCCCTCCCCAATGCAAGATGGATATGGGCTGCCCACGTCTATTGTGCTGCACTATAATACAATTATGTTAATGTTCTCATTAAACAACAGCAATCAGGCATTCCTCTTAACATTCTAATTGGCAGTAGCAAACATCCTCTTATCAGATAATAATCCCCTGCATTTTGCATAGCATCACACAACCTGAACATCATTTTACCTAACTAGAGACCCCTGTGTGAGCAAAGTCCTCTTTATTATGGTTTTCAGTAGTATCTATATTTAGGAGTTTGTAGTTCAGAGTAGGCCCTCGGAGGAAATGCTGTGAAGCTGAAACCAGCCCAGAAAGCAAACAAGTATTTGTCTGTGAGGTATCTCCAGAGAGGCCATTCTCCATTCACCTAGGCTTACTGTATTTGAGAACTTTGTAGTACCTAGTGACGTGTGCCTCACATCTATTTTGTTCCACAGGTAGTGACTGTTTATGAATGTTTGTCTGAGTGGGGCCAGGTTCTCTGTGCCATCTGCCCCAACCCCAAGCTGGTCGTCACGGGTGGAACAAGCACAGTCATCTGTGTGTGGGAGATGGGCACCTCGAAAGAAAAAGCTAAGACCCTCACACTCAAACAGGTAACAGGAGGCTGAAAACAAGGAGGTGGGGCTGTTCCCATCTCAGCTGCTAACACCCCAGGGAAACTGAAAAGCTTCCCTAATTCCAAGGTATTTCAGATCTATAACATGCAAAACCAAAATTGTTCTCTTACTAGAAATGCTTTAAAAAAAAGAAGGAAATGAAATAAGAAGATAGTGTGTGTAAGTGGTCTGGGCTGGTCCTTTTTTGAAATCTGAAGCAAGCTGTCTTTAGGTAATATATATTTTAATATATATAATATAAATACTTCTCAGAAGTTTTATGTAAATTGTTTACAAATCGAATTGTATTAACCTATTGATTCATGTTAATTTCCTTCCTGAGTGATTTTTATTCAGCTGGACCAGTAAGTCTTTGATTCTTTGGCTTTTTCCCTTTCCTCCTCTGTCATATCCTTAGGAAATGACAAACGCATGAATGTATTCCATACAAACCATAATGATTTAATTGACAGATATTTCTGATCACCTGTTAGGTACCTGATTCTATCATTAATTTTTACCTTAAACAAGAATCCCTTTATAATATAAGCCATAATCTTTTACTATTTGATTTTAGTATGTAAATTTACTGTGTGTGTGTTTTTTTAATGGAGCATACATCTAAGTGTTTTTTTTTTTGAAACAAATTGGAGAAGTACTGTTACAATAATGCCTATCATTTATTAAGTACCTACAAAAGCACAGTGGTGGTTGTTTTAAGGTGAAAGATTTCTCTGATGTGAAGAGAACCCAGAGTATGTGTGCTGGTTGTTTTAAAAATACAAACTCTCGTCTTCACAACAAGCTCTGCAAAATAGTTATTAGCCCCATTTTTCACCTGAGAAAACCACAACTTAGAGAGGTTAAAACATGCCCATAGGCACACTTAGTGGTCAGCCAAGACTGAAATTCAGTTCTGTCATAATCCAAAGCTATTTCAAAGCTAAACTCAAACAGACAGTGGCATGTTACATGTCTATGGACAGAACTGGGTCCCTTGTACGTAGACCAGCCACCGTTTGTTGGCCAGAAACTATAACTGAATTGCTTGGCCTTGAAGTAAGCCATATAGAAATATAATATTGATAGTGTATTTTGCTGATCCAAACTCTTGCTTACAAATAATTTCAATTTAGAAAACGGACCTTGAAGTTACTGTGCCAGTAATCCCTCAAACAGAAAGCACCTCTTCCTTAAAACAGGCTTCTGGGATTTGCTAAACAGACGATAGGGGTGTCTGTAGGACCAAAATTTTAAGCCAACTGATCATTTTAAGCAAGCATATTCTCTGCCGGGGAAGGTGGCTCATTTTAAATGCTCGGGAACTCCTAACAGTTGTCTTCATCTTTTTCTTCAGAATACTAACTTATTTTCCGACATTGCCATTTCCCTGGGCCCTGTTTCTCTTCATATTCCAGCAAAAGACAGAACTTGTCCAGATGCCTTCAGTTCAGTAACTAGACCTCAGCAGGTTGCCACACCAGGACCATGCTCCCCTTTACCCTTCCAGTTCTGTGCACTTCAGCCACACGGTTCTCACAGTTTGCGCAGTTAAAAAAAAAAAAATCCATCAAATTATTTATGGTTCCTAGAATGGGCTTAATAGGAGTTGTGGCACAAAAGAATAGATTCAGATTTTAAAGTTTTTACTTGGGGTGGGGTGGGGACACATAATCAATACATCTCCAAAGAGAAATGGTATGAAGAAACCCAAGCTGGGTTGCAGTTGCTATTCTCCCTTCCTCCTAAAATACTGGCCTGAGTCCAGGAAAGAAGTAAAGTAGAAAAGGAGAGAAGAGTCTCCAAAGTACTCCAGACTTCTCTCTTCCCTCTGGTGGGATGAGGCAAGGACAGTAAGAGGAGAAAGAAGAGCAACCTCCAGCCTTTCCGGACACCACTGCCCAAGGCATTCCCTCCTCAGCACATGGACCCATCGCTTCCTGGTGAATGTGTCCAAGATCGAGGCGAGTCACTATAGGAACACTGCCGTTACGATCATCCTCATTTTTTCTGTGCTCACTTGTAGGCCCTGCTTGGTCACACTGACACTGTCACCTGTGCCACAGCGTCATTAGCCTATCACATAATTGTCAGTGGGTCCCGTGACCGAACCTGCATCATTTGGGATCTGAACAAACTGTCGTTTCTAACCCAGCTCCGAGGCCATCGAGCTCCTGTTTCTGCTCTTTGTATCAATGAATTAACAGTAAGTATCAAATTACCCACTCGGTTTATGTTTAGGAAAGAAAGTAGTTCTGGCCAACCTAAATTAAAAAAAACAACAAACAAAAAAAGACCCTAAGTGTTTTTAAGTTGATAAGAGCTCATTTTGTAAAAGTTACATTTTCCTTGATATATGTGTTGTTTGGGAGAAACTAAGATGGCGGCTAGGTGAGACAGGGCAAAAAAAACACCTCCTTGAAAAACGCTAGATAAAAACCAGAAAGGGACCCGGAACACCGGTTACAGCGAGGCGCCAGCTGGACGAGGTCTGCAGGTACCACGGGGGCCGTGTGCTTGGTGACACCGGGAGTCTGCATTCTGAAACGAGTGAGGAAGCCGGCTGGGAGACCCGCAGCCGCGCGGCGGTGTGGGGAGCCGGGGGTTGGTGTTTGGAGACCGACCGGTTCTTTTAAAAAAAGGGGGGGGGCAGGAGCGCCTGCAGTTGTGACAGTGGGAACCACGCAGTAAAACGCAGCAAGAGGGGGCTGAGCCGGCCTCTCGGTGTCTGCCTGGAGGACAGCCCGCTGCAGATACCTCGGGGCCAGGGAGCAGAGGGGAGAGCCAGAAGCTGAAAGAAACCCCGCGGCTCGCAGCCGGCTCCCCGGAGGGCAGGTAAACTCCTGCCCAGGGCCGTGCCCACAGCCCAGAGCCCCCCTAGTTGTCCCAGAGCTGGGAAGGAGGAGCTGTGCGAGGAGGGGGCTTCCAAAGACTGAGGCTCGCGTCCAAGTGATCGCATCAGTGAGCAGATGGTGCCCACATATGCACATCAGTTTTGGAAATCAGTAAGATCCCATCCAAGCCTCATCACATCTTAGCGGTACGCAACCATGACACCTTTACCCTTATCCTGTGTTCATCATACCTGATGGAGAGTAGGTCTGGCCATGTCACTGAATGGTTTTCATATCATCACCCACAGTGGCCGCTTTCCTTTTGAAGGATGCTACATCTTTGATTTCTACCAGAAGACACTGAGCATTATGCTTTCAGTCAAAGACCTTACATTCAGCGAAAAGAAAAAAGAAATTCAGTTCTAGTGAATATCACTTGGAGTATCGGATTGGTACAATTAGAGTGCTCAGAGTTAGGAATGGGTGGAGGGCACTTGGGAGCAGAACAGTCAGAAATTGGTTTTTACATATATGTGGAAGGTTTAAGATGTTTTTAGAACAGCACCTTGGATTGGTCCTACCAATGTTTGCACCTAAAGAGCTTTATGAAAATGTCAGTGCAACAGAACCAGTTATCCAGCAAGGTGGTTCTGAGTCACATTCTTCATTCCACTGTTTAGAGCAATTTCCTCTGGGCTTGTTCTTATCTTAAATACTGAGAATTCAACTATTTATAGTCATGTATTTATAATCATGTTTTATTTGGGCCATTTTTTACCCACTGGATTGCAGTTGTTGCTATAAACACTATAGAAGTTTTCTTGATTTTTTTTCCTTTTAAAATGCTTTTGTAATCTCTTACTAATTCATGAAAAGATTTCTATTTCTGTTCTGTTTTCCCAACCAAATATTAAGTCTCCTTTACCTCAGCCTACGTTTTAAGCCTGAGCTACCTTGCAGTTGCCTTTTCATTCCTCTTACGGCTCAGCCATCATAACCACAGAATTTGCTCTAATCCACCCTAATTGAGGCTGCCCTGGAATAAATGGAGCAGTTGCCTTTTGTCTCTAGCAGGGGTTGAGGCTATTAATTAAAGCTCAATGCTGGCACTCCTTCAGAGATGGTTCGGTGACAGATACAGAACTAGAAACAGTAGTATTTCACAAATTTTCATTTTTGCTTGGGTTTTTGGTTTGGTTCTTGATAGATAAAGAGCAGAGCAAGGGAGAGAGAGAGAACAGTAGCAAACACAGAACAGTGGTTTGAAAAAGCCCCCGTCCCCCTCCTCATGCCGCCCCCACCTCCCCCTTACCTTCTTCCTTGCGATGCTCCTATCGTTAGCTTCTAGTTTTCCCTCTGCTTTTGAAGACTGTCTTCAAATTTCCATAGGTTTTCCTGTGTCTACAGACTGTACTGCAATTCTCCAGGTAGTTTCCAAACCCAGCATCCTAGGTATGAGAGAGGCAGCATTTTATGGTGAATACGCTTTAGGGCTAGAAAGAGCTTGGTTCAGATCTTGACTGTGATTGCAGGCAAGTTACTTAAGCTCTTTGTACCTCACTTTTGTCCTCGGTAAAACAGGGCTAGTGACAGCTAACCTCACAAGGTTGTTGTAAGGATTAAATGGAATGACCTAGAGTCCTCTACAGTAACTGGCACAGAGCAGAGGCTTCAGGCAGCATCTGAATTCCTTTAGCAGTGGTAGAGCTCAGCCTGGTAGAATTTGAGAAAGAACTCGCTTCTATCCTTGAAATTCCTGAAAAAAGAAGTTACCCGTTCAGGGAGTCTTAGAATTTTTTAAATTGCCAAGAAATAACCCATGTATCAGTTTTTGTCTTTTTTTTTCTTCATTCCCCAATCCCTATTGAGAATACAAATTTTAAAATAGGAGATTTCAATGTTACCAAGATTTCATCTTTTCACTTATTAAAGAGAGCACTACCACTACATCTGAACTGAAAAATTTCTCCTCTACCCCATGGTTCTGGTGGCTCGATTGCAAAGTTAAGTAGAGGTGTGGACTCTTAAACAGGAGGAGAAGGGATGAGTAGTTCACTACTTCTGCAGATTGCAAGCTGCTTCCACTCGCAGTGAAATGTTACTCAGCGGGGTGCTTGGGGCACCGACTGAGAGGGAGGCTCCTGCCCTCAGTTTCCATTTGAGATCACTTGGGCCACAGTGTCCAGTCAACTTTGAATTCTCAAAGAGGACTCTGTCCAGGATGTGTCTTTAAACTAGAGTGAGCACACCATGTCAGCAACACAGAATTCCAGGTTACCTCCGAAATTACCCAGTCACTGGTCCAGGCACTGAAAGGCTGTTTTGAGACTTTTGAGAGTTAGGCCGAGGGTTCAGTTTGCTTCTGAAGCTTCATGTACGTTATGGAGGGAGAGAAGAGAGTGAAGAGTTTTTCTTTTATCTTCCAGGGGGACATTGTGTCCTGTGCCGGCACATATATCCATGTGTGGAGCATTAATGGGAACCCCATCGTGAGCGTAAACACATTCACGGGCAGGAGCCAGCAGATTGTCTGCTGCTGTGTGTCGGAGATGAACGAATGGGACACACAGAACGTCATAGTAACGGGACACTCGGATGGAGTGGTTCGGGTAGGTGAGCTGAGAGAAAAGCTCATTGGATGTTTGCTGCCCTGACTTACCTGAACCTTGTGAAGCTGTGCACAGTTTAAGGACCTCGATACAGGTTGTGATATTGTTTAGCAAGCCCTCGCTCCCCTGCATTATTAGACAGGGTGAACATCAGTGAGGCAGCCTCTTTTCTTCCTTTTAGGTAATTAGCCCTGTGTAGCGTCTAACCACTTGACAGCTATACAGAGAAGAACGCCTAAACGTGATTCCTACGTCACATTGGGATTGCTTAATGTACCAATCGGATAACTTTTGGATTATTCAGCCTGTCAAATAGCTTCTTAGGGAAAACCGTAAACAAGGACTGTGTCTTCTCTACAGAGAATCACAGAGCTAGAAGAGGCTTCCAGAGGCCTCTGGTCCACTCCCTGTCTAGAATCCCAGAGGGTTTCACCTGAATCCTCTAAGCTACGTGCAGTTTATCATTTTCTGAATTTTCTTTATTGAGCCTCTACAGAAAACAGAATAAAAGGAGTGTTTACCTTTGCGATCTGTTCAGATATTTGGGTTTTTCTCAGGAGACTTTTATTTGTGCCTGTTTTCTTTAGTTGTATTCTTTGTAAAAGCAGAGATTGGCTGATTACCATCCTCTTTAATCACAGTCCCAAGCCCAGAGACAGTGAGATGATTAGCCCACTCCCCACAGCACACCCTGGGCAGCAGCTCTGGGCCACGCACACACCAAAGTCTGCTTGTCTAGAGGAGTGTTTCACATTACTAAATCTGTGAGGCATTAATTTAAAACTCCATAGCCAAATAAGTTTGGGGGTCCTGTTTACTCTGTGCATTCTTGGAGATTCACAGTGTCCATCAGCATATGCCAGGCTCTGAGAGGATTTTGTAGGAAGCATTATTCTAAACTAAACAATTCCAGCTCTCTTTAACTTCCCATCTTAGTTCTATTGTGGACATCTCCTCAAATGAAGACACTGAAATCTTCTGATTCAGACCTGACCAAGGAAAGAATTATTTATGCCTTGCATAGAATATTGCTAAAATATGCACAAGTCAGTTGCCTAAAATGTTATTTGTAATGAAGCCAAGTGTAAATACATATACACAAGCTGTCACATTTGCTTTTTTCATGATTAAAATGAAAAGCATTAGTGGGCCACTCTTACATGTGGCCAGTCAGTCCCCTGCCACAATTATCAATATACGGTAAAATCTAATAATACTCAATAATAAAAAATGAGTTATTTGCTAAACTCTCCAATGCCCACATTCACCCAGTAGTGTGTAAATTATTTCCTTGATCTGTTTTTTAATGTTCTATCTTCATACTTGTTTCAATTCAGTTTTGGAGAATGGAGTTTTTGCAAGTTCCTGAAACACCAGCTCCGGAGCCTGTTGAGGTCCTGGAAATGCAGGAAGACTGTCCAGAAGCACAAATAGGTATTTAGTACCTTCTAAAATGTTACTCAACAGTTTTCATTTTTCTTTATTAAGTCACTATGGATAACACAACATAAACAGGAGCCTGAGGTTGGGCGTTGCTCTCAGAAACATAATAGCTCTCTATTATGTAATTCCTTTGGGCAGACATGCGTGATTTTCTCCAGTTCACTGGGCACCCGGTGTGGTAGTATCTTGTTGTTGGGTTCCACATTCTATACTAAGTATAGTAACTAGCTTCCTGGAGTACTAAAGGCTTGGGCTTTCAGTTCTGAAAATACGTGACAGAACTGTTTTGTTTTTATCCAGTGGTGGATAAATCAGGCAAGCTTGCAACTCCATCCCAAGTCTGCTCCCACTTATCACCTGGTAAGCTCAGTCGGATAAGAGGATGGTTTTGTGTTTGTAACCTGTTCATAGAAGCAGACCAGATTCCCCGCCTACCTTCAGATTCCCCACCCCTGGCTTGCTTAAGTAGGGCATTAATTCAAACTGAAGCCCGGTATTGGAAGTCTATTATCTATTATTTATAAAGCACTTTAAAATTTTCCAGTGAAATATATGGAGATAGATTATCCTATACAGAATAATTGGTAACAATACTGTAAAACCAAATAGACATCTGCTTTGGGTTGCTAGTTTCCAGAGAAGCTCCCCCAACTCTTCTCCTGTCCCCCACAGGCCCACCCCCCATTCCGCCACCCACCACCACCACTGTCAACAACAGCTGGTGCAGTGCACTTCCCAGAAAGTAACTGGGTTTTGTATTTGGCCTTCAGATTATTTCTCAGTAGTTAGTTTTTGTACACTGAGAATTCACTGTGAGTTTGGCTATATGAGGGAGTTACTGAGGGAAGAGGCTTATTATCAGAAAACAGAAAAGATCTCATGGGAAGGGCACTTTAATGCTTATGTTATTTTAATGCTTGTAAATCTCTACATAGTCAATTGCACCTCCACCGAAAAAATCATCTGGGTGTTTGGAGACATAAAAATTCAGTTCAATTCAATAAGAATTTGGCGGTTACTTATTACGTGTCAGACACTGGGTTAAGGGGTACAACAAGAAGTGGGTCTCTTTCCCTTCCTTTAAAGAAGATTTAAATGAATAACAGTGGAAGATGAGATGAATAAGTGAATGGAAGAAGGGGTCAGAATTCATGGAGCAGAGACATTTGTATGCCTTCCTCCTCCTTGTACACTCATACTGTGGGCAGGGTGTGGCAGAGGAGAGAACTCCACAAGGAAGGATTGACTCCAGACAGCATTGAAGTAGTGGAACTGGAGGACAGTTGCTCAGAGGAAAGGGAAGACAAGCCAGCGGTTCACTGGAAAGCCAAGACTTTTCCAAAGCTGCTTGTTTGAGGACCTTAAAGCTCACCATTGTAACAGTTGAGAGGGAAAAAATCCATTCAAATTAGTGGCGGTAGTGTGAAGACAGGCAAAACAAATTATTTACCTTGCTGAAACTTACATGAATGTCTAGCAGGCTGGCTCTTATGTGTGCCTGTGCTCTCCTTTTTTTTTTTTTTTAATTATATATATTTATTTCCATAAATTTTCCCTCCAGTAGACTTTAATGCAAGAGAGTTGAAGTGATGAGATGCAAAATAACAATGGAAAAAGAAAGAAAAACAAAATCCTCAATGTTTTCATCAGTATTTCATTCATCCATTATTTAATCATTTATTCATTGATTCATCAAGCATTCATTGACTCCCATAGACAAGGCCCTTCTCTCAAGCTGATCACTGTCTTATAGGGTGAGGATTTCAAGAACAGGAGAGACTCAGACTGTTAAAGGAGTCCAGGAGAGGGAGAATGCTTTCAGTTGAGGGAATTGGGTATGATTTTAGAGAAAGACATGTTTAAGTTATGCTTAGAACCTAGGTACAATCAGAACACACAGAGATTAGGAAGGTCAGTCTAGATGGGGCCAGCAGCACAGGCCAAGCCAGCTGGAGGAGGAGCAGGGCTGTGTGGAGAACCTGAGGGCTCCGTATAGCTGGTGGAGAGTGTGGGGCAGGGTGAGGATTGGGAAAGGCAGGGTAAGGCCAGATTGTGAAAGACTGGATGCTAGGCTAAGGATTTGGGCCAAAGAGCATTCAGTGGACTCTTTCAGAAATTCTACTGTTTTTTAGTGTTGTTTTGTTTGGTTTTGTTTTCTTTGTTTTTGCTATCTGTAATCCAGCAGAAAATCCTGACAATTTTTTTTCTTTTGTTGTTATACTTAGCTTACAGTTGTGTCTTCACTGGTAAGAAAAAATACCCATGGGCCAGCACTTTGTCTAAATGCAGTGTGTATGTTCTATGATTCTCTCAATACATTACACAGGGGAGGAAGCCCAAGATGAGGACAGCAGTGATTCAGAGGCAGATGAGCAGAGCATCACTCAGGACCCCAAGGAGATGCCCAGCCAGCCCAGCAGCATCAGCCACCGGCCCAGGGCAGCCTCCTGCCGAGCGGCAGCCAGCTGGTGCACTGACAGTGGCTCCCACGATTCCAGGCGCTGGTCCGATCAGCTCAGCCTAGATGAGAAAGACGGCTTCATATTTGTGAACTATTCAGAGGGCCAGGCCAGAGCCCATCTGCAGGGTCCCCTTAACCACCCTCACCCTAATCCCATCGAAGTGCGGAATTACAGCAGATTGAAACCTGGTAATTTGAAGCCTGGTATTTATTCTCACTCCTTACAGGTGGTGTGAGGGCTGAAGGGAATGGCGCGTTCTCCGCAGTGCGGGTGGGTAGCCTGAGGCCGTGGTGTGTAACCTCCCTGGGACCCCTCCCTGATTATTCTCCCTTTGTCCTGGGCCACTGAGAAGGTCTTTAAACATCTTGTGTAAAGTGAACTCAAAGACGATATCCCACAGTGGTGTTTGGAGTATGTTGAGCAGTTTTAAAGAAAATCACTTCAAACCAAAAACTGCATTCATTCACAAATCAGCTTTGAAAGGAAGCAAGTTATTTATTACAAATACATAAATAAAACTGTACCAGCAAGTAACTTTACCAAATTAACAGAGTTAGTGGCAGGCTCCTCAACTGGACAAATTTTATACATCTTGCCCTGAAGATTTCCCCTTCTCTCCAGTTAGTCTTTGAGAATGAGGTGTTCTCCCACCTGATCTGTGGTTAGTCACCTTCCACCGAGGCGGCATCTGCTGGCAACTTGAAAAGTTGCTGTACTCGACGTTTAAGTGCCCTAGCTTTTAAGACCACCCTATTTGGGCGTCGCTACCAAATATTGATTTCCTTTCCTGTGTATGTCGTGCTTCCACTTTTCCATTCCAGGGTACAGGTGGGAGCGGCAGCTGGTGTTCAGGAGCAAGCTGACCATGCATACAGCCTTCGATCGAAAGGACAACGCACATCCAGCAGAGATCACCGCGTTAGGCATCTCCAAGTAAGTGGCAGGCTTTTCCAGGTCCTCTTCCCAGGTGAATCACTTACTTATCCTGAGGCCACACATTCCAGGCCTGTCTGGGGAAAACAGATTTCATTTGTATTATCATTGTGGCTCAGAAAATCGAATCTACCAGTGTGTGTGGATTGTAATTCTGAATTTAAAATGTAAATAATAGAAGAAACTTTTGCCTTCTCTGCTCTTCAGAGATCCAGCAGGATCTGATTCAAAGCGAGTAGAGATGGAAGTGCGAATTCAGGCTCCGTTCTCTTTCTCTCCTTACACTACTTCCCCGAGCAGACCATGGTCCCTCCCAGGACCCTCACTACCCACCACACACACACTCACACACAGCTGGAGACCCTCGAGAAGCACGTCGCTAGTAACAGAGAGCTGTTCCGCCAGGTGTGCGCTTTGGGGCCTGCATGATGTGACTTTCTGCATGTGTCTCCTGCAGGGATCACAGTAGGATCCTGGTCGGTGACAGTCGAGGCCGAGTTTTCAGCTGGTCTGTGAGTGACCAGCCAGGCCGTTCTGCTGCTGACCACTGGGTGAAGGATGAAGGAGGTGACAGCTGTTCTGGCTGCTCGGTGCGGTTTTCCCTCACAGAAAGACGACACCATTGCAGGAACTGCGGTCAGCTCTTCTGCCAGAAGTAAGATGAGATACATGCATTTTGATTTTCCACGGATTAAACTCCTTGCAGTTGTTAATTATGCCCTGCACACAGGGTCTCATTTGCTTTGGTGTCCCCCCTACACTGTGCTATATTAGTACCAATCGTCACTTTCTGTTTCTTCTTTTTTATTTCTGTAATTGTGAAATATTTCATTTATAATGAAAAGTACAGAAAGGATAATCACAAACACCCATAACTCAGAATGTGTGGATGCTGATATTTTTTAAATCCTCTTTTCACCTTTCGGCAGTCATAAGCCCCTTCCCCTTCCACAGAAGCTTCCATTTTCCTAAGTTGTTTTATACTTTGATATTCATGAGTTGTCTCCATAAATAATACATATAAAAATTTTGTGTTTTTCAGTTTTATATAAATATAGCATACTGTATGTACTCTTTTGTAATTTAGTTTTTTTACTCAACAGTGTTTTTGAAATTTGTTCATGTTGATAACTATTATTCTAGTATGTTCATTTTAATTGCTGTCAGGAATTTGGTTGTACGAATATATTACAATTTATCTATTTCCCTTTGATGAACTCATAAGGACCCCCACCCCATTTATCGCTGCTGTAAACAGTGCGGCCCTTTTAGGTAAACATGCTAGTGTCTCTCTAAAATAGACACCTCAGTATGGACCTGAGAGATCCTAGACATACCCTTGAGCTTAGCCAGATATTGCCAAGTTCCTCTCCAGAGCAGCAGTGCCAGTTCACACAGCTTCAGCAGGGTACTGACAGTCTCCAAATTCTTACTCATACTTGGTGTTGCCAAACGTTTTGCTTTATCCAATCTGATAGCTAGGAAATAGTATTTCATTGTTCTAACTTGCAGTGCTGGTGAGGCTAAACTGTTCCTATGCTTATTAGCCATTTGGCTTCCTCTTGAGTGACTTTCCCCATTTTTCTTTTAGTTTTGCTTGTCTTTTTCTTTTAATTAAGGGATTCTTTATATATTCTAGCCTCTAATCCTTTGTCTTTTTGCAAATACCTTCTACCAGTCTGTGGCTTGTGTTTTTTAAACTTTGTATATTTTTTTCCTGTCACACAGTTTTTAATTTTGATGTAGTCAAATTTATTACTCTTTATGATTTTTGAATCTTAAGAAATCTTTCCCTGCCCTAAGATCATGCCTTTTATCTTTTCTTTTCAAAGCTTCAAAGTTTTCTTCTTCATATTTAGGTCTTTAGTCCATTTGGATCTATTTCTTTCTTCTATCTTTTCTTTTGAAAGCTTCAGAGTTTTCTTTTTCATAGTTAGGTCTGCAGTCCATTTGGATCTATTTCTGTCCTCAGATGAAGAGTCAGTTGTCCTGTCATCACTGATTTGAATGTCCTCTCTGTCGTACCCTGGGGTTCCATATACACATGTATAGTCTTTACTTTCCATGCCATAAAACAGAAAACATCCTGTGGTCGGTACACCTGAACGCTTATATTATCTTACTCTAGAGATACATTCACTAAAAATGTTATTCCCAGATTGCATCATCGTTTCTGGGCAGCAGTAACTTACTGGAAAGGTCATCATCTTTGGATTTCAACTGACCAAACGCTCTTTTGGCTACTTTCAGTTGCCTTTACCTCAGGCAGGTTACTGAACTTCTACACTTCAGTTTCTTCATCTATAAAATGTGGATAACAGCTCTCCTCACAGAGGTGTTGAGAGGATGAAATGAGAATGTTTCTGAGCATTGTATGGTACCAAGTGCAGAGAGTCTGGCAATATAGATGTTTAGTAAAAGGTAGTTATAATTTTTTTCACGTTAATGATGTAAACCTCTGCACTTGGGCCCTTGTTTCAAGATAAGGTGGTCAGAATTTAGCTGTCAGCTGTTCCTTATGGGAGCTTGTATAAGGCTGGCAGAGGATTTTGTGTTGTGGTTCTGAGCTTTGAGCTTACCACTCTATAAAATACAGTAAACTAGTAATTTCTGACAGTCAACAACCTCGTATATACTTGGACATACATATCTCTTCTTTGTGGTGTTTAATTTTTAAAATAATGTTAAATGGACATAATTCTTTAAATTATCCATGGCTGTCAAATATTGGATGGAGGCCTTATTTGAAAAACTGACCAATCAGCAATTGAAAATATTGAGCAGGCACAGAAGAAAGGGCTGTCCAGGATGGCGAATCCCATCGCTGATCTCTGTGCCCTTCAGCTGCTGAAAGAACTTGGCAGAGTTCCTGAGGTATTCCTCAAAA
>PVKY010006385.1:0-16051 GCA_004027775.1 Bradypus variegatus
AAAAGAAAAAAGAAAGAGAGAGAAAAAAACATGATAGCTAGAAAGCAACAAAAGGAAAGATAGCATTAACCTAAAATAGAATCAAGAGTCAGACAACAACACCAATGCCCGGAGTCCCACACCCTTCCCCTCTATCCCCCTCCCATATGCATTTAGCTTTGGTATATTGCCTTTGTTATATTAAAGGAAGCATAACACAATGTTTCTGTTAATTATAGTCTCTAGTTTGCATTGATTGTATTTTCCCCCCAATCCCACCCTATTTTTAACACCTTGCAATGTTGACATTCATTTGTTCTACCTCATGTAAAAACATATTTGTACCTTTTATTACCATCATTGAGCACCCTAGGTTTCACTGTGTTATACAGTCCCAGACTTTTTCTTTTGTCTTTCATTCTGGTGTTCCACATGCTCCTAACCTTCCTCTTTCAACCATACTCACAGTCATCTTTGTTCAGTGCACTTATATTGCTTTGCTACTATCTCCTAAAACTGTTTTCCAAACCTCTCACTCCTGTCTTTTCCTTTCTGTCTGCAGTTCTTCTGTGTTTCCTGTAGAGCAGGTATCTTGTTCACAAACTCTGTCATTGTCTGTTTGTCAGAGAATATTTTAAGCTCTCCCTCAAATTTGAAGGATAATTTTGCCAGATATAGGATTCTTGGTTGGCTGTTTTTCTCTTTCAGTATCTTAAATATATCACCCACTTCCTTCTTGCCTCCATGGTTTCTATTAAGAATCCATACATAGTCTTATCAAGCTTCCTTTGTATGTGATGGATCACTTTTCTCTTGCTGCTTTCAGGATTCTCTCTTTGTCTTTGATGCTTGATAATCTGATTATTAAGTGTCTTGGCATAGGCCTATTCAGATCTATTCTGTTTGGGTATGCTGTACTTCTTGGATCCATAATTTTATGTCTTTGATAAGAGATGGAAAGTTTCCATTGATTATTCCCTCTGTTATTGCTTCTGCCCTTTTCCCTTCTCTTCTCCTTCTGGGGCAACAATGACATGTACATTCCTGCATTTCATTTTGCCCTTAAGTTCTCAGAGACATTGCTCATATTTTTCCACTCTTTTCTCTATCTATTCTTTATGTGTAGGCTTTCAGGTGCCTTGTTCTCCAGTACCTGAGTGTTTTCTTCTGCCTCTTGAGATCTGCTGTTGTATGTTTCCATTGTGTCTTTCATCTCTTGTGTTATGCCTTTCATTTCTATAGATTCTGACAATTGTTTTTCCGAACTTTTGATTTCTTAGTTAAGTACGCCCAGTGTTTTCATTATAGCCTTTATCTCTTTTGCCATATCTTCCTTAAACTTTTTGAATTGATCTAAAATTAGTTGTTTAAATTCCTGTATTGCAGTTGAAGTGTAAGTTTGTTCCTTTGACTGGGCCATAACTTCATTTTTCTTAGTGTAGGTTGTAGTTTTCTGTTGTCTAGGCAGATAGACAGAATGGGCTCAGGTCTCAGCAGGAGGCAACAGTATCATGCCTCCCTGAGGGTGTCTCAGAAGATTGGTACAGCCTGTGGTGCCTCAGGGCACTGTGCTTTTCTGCCCAGCAGTTAGCACCTTTCAGCCTGTAGCTCCAGACTAGTATAATGAGGTGTGGCCCATGGCTGTTTTCCCCCAGACTAGAGTCTGGTTCTGAATGGAAGGTGGGTAGTAGAACTTGGCACCACATTCTTCCTCTTAGGGAAAATATACTCCCTAGGGCAAGGTCATTTACATTTGAATAGACTCTCTGCCTGTGCTATCTCCACCCTTGTCTGGTCAGAGTGCTGGGAACTGTAAATGGCTGAGGCTTTCTCCACTGAGCTGAAAAAGGGTAGAAAGCCCCCTTCAGGGTCAGTCCATGGCCACTCTCCAACTCTCCTAGGTCAGTCATCACCGAAAGCCTCTGTCTGCTTTTGGGGATTCATATCTTGTATTGAGCAGTCCACATTTGTTAATTAAAACCCCAGTGGGAGCTCAGCTGAGCTATATTCAGTTGCTTGGAGAGTTCTGCTCTCTAGCACCATGCGGCCTTGCAGTTCGGGCCATGGTGGGAGGGGGCTTCCAGCTTGGATCCACAGTTTTTACTTACAGATTTTATGCTGCAATCTCAGGCATTCCTCTCAATTGAGGTTGGTGTATAATGAGTGGACAGTCTCGCTTGTCCCCCCACAGTTATTCCAGATTATTTACTAGTTGTTCCTGGTTGTTTATTAGTTGTTCCAGGGGGACAAACTAGTTTCCACTCCTCTCTATGCCTCCTCTAATAACTTTTTGAATTGTATCTGGAAAGTTATCATTACTATGTAAATATGTTGTATTCCACAATTTTAAAAAGTAAGTCTGAACTTACAAGTTTTTTCTCCTTTAACCAATTTCCTCTCACAATACTTCCACCCTATTCAGGATTATGTCTGAAGGAGTCACCTATGCTTTGTATGGACTTGATTTTTTTGTTGTTGTCTCTTGTTTGTAGTCTCACTGCTTTTTATTTATCAGCCCCCAAAACTAGCCAACAAAACAAAATACAGTATTTGAATTTACCCATTTTTTGTTATTGTATCAACCAATATCACCATTGGTTAAAATAATTCTGCTTAAAAAAAAAACTTTCAATTTTCTGTGAAAGGAAGGAAGGAAAAGAGAGTGAGGATGGAACAGGTATTACATGTATATAACTAGTCAACTTCATCACCACTCTTTAAAAATGAAAAAATATCATATAAAACAAAAAAACAAGAGGAAAGTAAAATTTTTGTGTTGTCTATCTAACAATAAGAATTTTTACTGTTTCTCACTATCATATTCCATAAGATTTTAAAGTCAATGTTTATATATTCCAAGACAACATTCGGTCTGTTATATTCTACTAATTTTACTTTTCAGCCATAATCACAACTAACAATTTTCTTTAAGGGTTCAAATTTCACTAATTTCAATAAATACCAGTTCCTATCAAGTGATTTATTATTGCTGACAGAGCAGATTCACAACATTTTATATACCTCTAAATTCAGAAAATGGTTCCCCATCCTTAAGCAACATGTACTAAACTATAGATATCTGCCCCTGCAAATTTAATTCAGAAGATCAGAAACATACCTACCGCTAGCTATGCAAATTACTAGAAAGTAGTTCTGTTCAGGTACATTTAGCCAAAAAGAGGAGAAATATAATTGTTAGTTAACTAATGCTTTTTGTTTTATATTAGTTAAAGAAGCAGAATCTGAAAAACCCTGTGGTAGGCACAATTCTAAGATGGCACTCAAGATTCATACCCACTGGTGTGTCCACCCTGTAAAATTCATTCCTCTTTAGTGTGGGCAGGGCTAGTGAATACTATGGAAAAGTCACTCCCTTGATTAGGTGACATGATTTAAGAGTCTGTCTTAACAGAAGTCAGAAATTCTTCACTGGCCTTGAAGAAACAAGTTGACATGAGCTGTAAACCACAATAAATTGAATTCTACCAACAACCTGAATGAGCTCTGAAGAGGACCCCAAATTCCAGATGAGCAACCAACTGTGCTGGTTTGAATCTATTATATACCCCATAAATGGCCATGTTCTTTTGATACAGTCTTGTGGGGCAGACCTACTGTGGGTGAGATATTTTTCATTAGGCTGTATCCATGCAGATGTGACCCCACCCATTCAAAGTGTGTCTTAATCATCTTTACTGGAGTCCTTTATGAGAGGATAAAAGGCAAAGACGTTTTGGAGAGAGTTCAGAGGCAGAAATGCCCCAGAAGGAATAAGCCAGGGCACACAGAAGCCCAGAGACATTTTGGAGAAATGTCACCATGTGCCTTCCCACGTGACAGAGGAACCCCTAATGCCAGCAGTCTTTCTTCATAGTCAATGTATCTTCCTCTGGATGGCTTATTTTGGACATTTTCATGGCCATAGAACTGTAAGTTTGTAACCTAATAAATTTCCATTGAAAGAGCCAATCTATTTCTGATATTTTGCATTTTGGCAGCTTCAGCAAACCAGAACACCAACCCAGGCAAACACCCTGATTTCAGCCTTGTGAAATCTGAGTACAGATTTCCTAACCCAAGGAAACTGTGAGATAATAAATGTGCATTGCCGTAAGCTGCTAAGCTTGTAGTAATTTGTTACACAGCAGTAGGAAACTGACACAAATCCTAATACATTTTATAGGTGACAAGTAAGATAAAGATGTTTACACAAAAAGCATAAAGTAATGTGACAAAAATATATAGTGTACTGCGCATCTAGCCATTGAAAGTGAACGCAGAGTCCTCATGAAGTATTTTATACACCTATAAAGTACTTCTGAAATGTATATATTTATGTATAAAGAATTTTATCCAGTACTTTCAATTCGAAGAGACAGGAATGGTACAATCAACATTACCAACCTTGAAATGTGGAATTACAACCCCAAATTTAATTGTTTTTCCTATCCCTACAAAACCTTTTATGGAAATATCAAAACAACCAAGATTGTGGTAAAGAAAATAATGCATGATACATTATTATTTGAATTGTGTCTTTCTGAGATATCTAATATCTACATTTTTGATCAGATTCTTTTGCTACAGAGAAATAAATTTAAAGAGAAAATTTGTGATGTAGATTTTATGATCCACTTCAGAGGAAATGGTTGGAAAGAAAATTAACATCTTTATCTTGCACACATTATGTATACCAACAAAATATTTCACCTTAAATTCTGAGTGGACAAAAGAAATATTAATCTATTCCTGGAGTCATAACCCAAAGACTAACATAACATACATAATTTACAAGCTATAAAACATAAAATACTTCTCACATTTCAGTTTTATCTGTTACAATTTCCTTCTAAATATTTGCCTTTTTTTCCTTTTCAATACTTCTGTGTCTAATAAATACAAATAATAATAGTTATACTTTAAATCAAAGGAAGATAACTAGGTAACTATAATTTCACTAAAACTGCTATTATATAAACCCTAGCTATATGATCTAAAGAAAAATAAACCACCCTGTTGTTCACCTTTAGCTTCAATTATATCTCACTAATTCAAAAGAGTGACCCAATAATAGCAAGAGTAAGATTATTCTCCTTATACAGGAAGCAATCCCAGATGGGTACATTCTTTATTTTGTTATTTTAAATATTTTAAACGTTCAGAAAATATGTAAATAATGTGATGGAAAATATACCACAACTTGGCCTCTAATTTTATGTTAGATATTCTAACAGCTTAAAACTTTTATAAGGAAATAATATATAATTAACTTAGTTGAAATGCCCTGTATTTTCCTCCACATATACTTTTGCATCCATGTATTTAAGATGTAACTACTCTCCAGAATTTGGCATCATAGAGATATTTACTTATATTTTCTTCAAAAATTTTGAAGTTTAATATTCACATTGGGTTCTTTAATTCACCTGGAAAGTACTTTATAGTTAGAGATAGTGACATTGTTTGTTGCTATGTTGTTTTCAGCCTGAATGATAAATGATCCAGGCATAAAATAAAAATTAGGTGATCTTTTTTCTTCTTACTTATAATTCCACTTCAGCCATTATATCAATATATATCTATGACACTGATTCTGGGTTGTCATCAGTGGCTATTGATGACTCTTCTTAAACAATACACAATCTTTATTATGGTTTTAAAATAACTATTAGAGAAAGATTCCTAACTTCAGTCATCTTCAAAGTTATCTTTTTTTATTCTTGATCCTTTTCTCTTCCATGGGAATTGGGAACAGCTTGTCAAAATTTGGCGAGGAAAGGGCGACTATTTTTATTGTAATTGCATTTAATTATGAAGTGGAAAGAAATAACATTAATATACTGGGAATATTAGTCTTCTTTTCTTCTTTAAACCCTCCTTTTACATCCTTTAATATGCTTATTCTTCCTTTACACCCTTCAACATGTTTTTGTTTGTTTGTTTTTTGGGTTTTTTTTTTTTGCAAAATATTGCGTTTTATTTCCATTCACTCCTTTCCCCTCTTCTTGTATGCATGCTTTTTCAGATCTGCCTGTAGGGGCTTATAAGAAAACTGTTTTCTTCTTCAATCTGACCTCAAACATCCTGAGCAAAGTATTTGCTATTCTGCTGAGGGTTTTGTGTTGGTAAGTTTTAGATATTAAATTATTTCTACTGCTTATAATAGTTTTGATCATGGTGCCAAATTTAAACTCATCCATTGGTTCTCCTTAAAGGAATTTGGCTTGAACAGTTCCTTGCCTGCACAGCATTTAGAAAGAAGGAAAGAAAACTCAAGCAAAAGCTATTGTTTGAAAAGGCTTTTCTAACAAATAAGAGTAACTCTAGGAATTTTTTAAATCTTGGGAGAAACAGTTCATTAGAACTTTTTTATTTTACCATGAAGAGTTAAATATTAAAGCACTGTACTGACATTCACTTTTCTCTCCCAGAGTCTAATAAATTAGCACATGTGGAAGGGTCATTTGTTTTGGTCAGAAATACATTTTATGTTCTTCTACTTGTAAGTACCCTGTATGTTCATTAAGATTCATTTTAAAGATGCTCCAGAACTCTTTTCTCATTCAAGCACTGCCCACCATGATAGTTGAGATTTGACCTCAGAGAAGGTCTAAGGAATTTATGTTAGTTCTCAAGCATAATTTTGGACATCTTCACCCAAGGCCTACGCAAGTAGTATCCCTAAAATTTAAGGATAATTCCAGTGGGTTTGGTCTGACTGCTGCCTTGCCATCTCCTACTTGTTCTGAGGAACCGAGGGGTGGGAATAAGTATTGGCTAAAGGAGAGGTTAAGAAAAACAGGGAGAGATCAAGTAGGTAGGCAAATGCTGTTGTAAATATATTGCTCCTTAAGCCACACAACTGTTGAGATTTCCATCATTTTGAAGCACATTGTCATAACATTAAAAAAGGAAAAAAATGTTAAGAAAATGTATCTAATTTTTAAAGTTATCACTGGAATATTCTGGAATCTTTTGGCTTTTTGTAAAATATAAATAGTGAAGACACTGACTTTTTTTGTGCTTGTGAAGCTAACAGATCATCACGAGACAGGCAGCAATGATGAACTGCAATACGTTATCACTGAAGGAAAAAGTTTCAAGCCAATATTCACACTGCAGGCAAAGAAAGATTAAGGGGGCCAAAGCAGCGAGCTTTTGGAGAACGGCTGAAGATGCTGTGAGGGATTAGCAGGAACAGCCTCCTTCACTGACCGGCTGCTCCTGAGGCTTTTCCAGCTTTATGTCAATCATGTCTTCTCTGCTTCTGTCGCGTGTGCTTTCCATTCCAGGCAAAGCTGCTGCAACATATCGGAAAAGCTGTTTTACATTATATCCTGCTTTTGCACTAGTTTCAATAAACATAACATTCAGCTCTTTGGCTTTCCTCTCTCTCTCTCCTCAGTTGACACTTGCCTCTTATCAGCAAGATCTGTTTTCTTCCCTCGTAGCATGATGATAACATCGTTTTCTCTGTTCTGACATCATCAATCCATTTTGTAGTTTGCTGGAATGAGTTAACATTTGTGATGTCATAAACAACAATTGCCACAGTGGAGTCACGAATGTAGCTAGGAGTCACGCTCCTGAACAGTTCTTGACCTGCTGTGTCCCATAATTGCAATCGTACTATTCGATCTTCCAAATACATTGTTTTTGATAAAAAGTCAATGCCAATTGTTGCCTGATAGGTGTTGTCAGAACTGTCATACATGAATCTGGTGATCATGGATGTTTTTCCAACGCTCTGCTCCCCCAGAAGACTAGCTTGCATTTCCTCAGCGGATTCCCGAAGTCTCCGCCCGCGGACATGATGGAGCCGGAAGAGCTGCCGCCGTCTCAGCCCAGAGAACTCCCGGAGCGACGCTGCTCCAACCGGCTGACGAAAAAAGCGAGAGGAAGGGCAGGCGCCGAGTCCCCTTGGCCCCTGCAGCGCCCGGCGAAGGCGCGAGGTCGGAGGGCAGGACTTCCTCATCGACAGGCAGCCGCCGCCTCCCAGCAGAGTCGCCTAGCACCGAGCGAGGCCTGCGGCTGGGAAGGGAAGGAGGGCGGTGTCGAAGGAGCCAAGGGTGTGCTCCGGTTCCCAGGGCGGGCTTTAGTCCCTACCACAGCACCCGGCAGGGAAACTGGGATCAGAGAGGCGGAGGGTGGCAAAGCCGGAGCCCGCAGAGCCGCCTGGGACCTCTCCCACCCAGCTGATCCCACAGCTGTCGCCGCCGCAGCCGAACCTGCTGAGTGCCCCTTCAACGTGTTTGTTTCTTAAGTTTCTACATATGGGTCTACACATCTATTATATTTAGCCCTAGAAATCTTATAAATTATGTTATTTTAAGTAGGATATTTTTGCACATTAATATTCCAGCAAGTTATTTTTGGTGTATAAGAATGCAACTGAGTTTTTTCTTGTGAGAAATGTATTGAAAGCTCATGGTTCTAATAACTTCCAGTAGATTCCTTTGAAATATATATATATATAATTATAGCATCTGAAAAAAAAAAGAAATGGGCACATTTCTCTTCCATTCCAATCTTGTATCTCATTTGCTTTCCTTATTGCATTGATTAGGAATTCCATGACAGTGATGAAGGAAAAGAATGATATAGTATTCTGTCTTGTTCTTGACTTTACTGAAATTATGTCTAAATTTAGCCACATTTTAGAAATGTTTTTTCAGGCTATTGAAGTTCTTACCACTCCTTTTTTGCTAATTTTTCTTCTGATAAATGGTGAACTTAACAATTCCCTTTTCTGCATCTATGGAAGTGATTACTCACCCATTCAATAAAATGATGCTGAAGTTTTCTTGCATTTTGGTATGTATTATTGGGATGAGATCTAACATTGATTTTTACAAGATGTTGTATTGATTTGTCAGTACATAATTCTGGATTTGAGTATTTCCATTTCATAAATAAGATTTTTCTATAAATTTATATTTTTGCACTGTAGTTCAGTTTTGTATCAAAGTGATATTAACTTCATAAAATGACTAGAATAGCATTTACTATTTTTTACTCTGAAAAGGATACACACATACACACACACACACACACACACATATATATACATATTTTCTAAGAATCATGTAAAATTGTGTAGCTGCTGTCTGTTAAAAACAGTTTATCTGTTCCTCAGAAAGTTAAGAATTACTTTATGACCTGGCTTCCCACTTCTAGGTATATACCCAAAAGAATTGAAAGCACGGTCTCAAACAATATTTGCACACCAATGTTCTTGGCGACTTATTCCCAGTTGCTGAAAGTTGAAAGCAACCCAAGTGTCCATCAACAGATGAATGTATAAATCAAGTGTGGTATAAACAAATTCCAATACATGCAATAACATGGATGAACCTTGAAAACATCATCTTGAGCAAAATAAACTAGACACAAAAGGACAAATATTATATGATCTCAGTGGTATGAAATAATTATAATAAGCAAATTCATAGACTCAGGAACTAGGATGCAGGTTACCAAGGGCTGGATGGTAGTAGAGAATGGGGAATTAATGCTTAATTGGTACAGAGTTTCTGTTTGGGGCAATGTAGAAATTTTGGTAATGGATGGTAGGGACATTAACACAACATTGTGCATGTAATTAACACCACTGAGTTACATATTTAAATGTGGTTAAAAGGGAAATTTTAGGTTATAAATGTTACTAAACTAAAAATTTTTTAAAACCGTAGAACCATGCAACACACAGAGTGTACCCTAATATAAACTATGTACTACAGTTTATAGTGTAGTAATAATTATAATATTGTTTCAACAACTGTAACAAAGGTATCATATAATGCAAAGTGTTAATAATAGAGAAAATGCACCTGTGAACCAGTGTAGATGTGGGAATGCTATGCCTTCTGCATGATTTTTCTGTAACACTACAAATTTCTAATAAAAAAATATAATAATCAATAGTTAATATAATTTTCAAAAATGTTTAATCAATTTCTGCATTCATCATTTTTTCTTGTAACCCAGTCTGTCTCTCTAAGTCTGGTTTTCTTTCTTGATTGAAGATCTGGAGGTGGTAAACCTGATTTGCCTTTGTATGTCAGAAAATGTTTCTATTTTGCTCTCACCATTGAATAGCAATTTACCTGACTGTAAATTCAGTTCATTGTTATCTTTCCTCATTTCATTAAACATATCACTTCATTTTCTTCTCACATCTGTCAGTTTGCTGTTGGTGTAGTAGTAATTCTTTTATAGTAATCTATATTCTCTCTTAGAAAGCCTTAAAGAGCATCTCTTTTCTTTGATGTACTGAAGTTTCACCACAAAATGTCTTGCATACTCAGAGAGTACATTTGATCTACATTCTTAAGTCTCTCCATAATTCGGCAAAAATTTCAACAAATATTTCTTCTTCATTATTTCTACCATTTTCTTCTAGTATTCCAAATATTAGGCATACACCAGAGGCTGTATTATTATTCTTTTATTTTTGCCTATTTTGTTTTATAAATTCTTGTTCTTTTTTGTAATCTTCACCTCAAAATATCTCTTTGAGCATATGAAAGAGATTTTCAAGCTCTTTCAGACTTTTATATAAAATTAAGTTTTCCTGAAGGGAATTCTGATACCAATTACAGTACTTATAATTAAATGCTTCTATTTGTTTTGGAATTTTAGTGTTTGGCATATTTCATGTGTAAGGTTATCACCTGTGTTTCTCAGTTTCCCTCTTTCCATTCCCCCATGATCATATTTTCCTCTTTGGTGGTTTTATGTTTGCCTCTATCAAACTTGTCAGTTTGCCACTACAGAACCATGCTTTATAATGGTTGGAACTATCACATATCACAGAACCGGCAGGCAACTTGGCTGATTACAATTCACAACGAAATGTCTGTGTTTCACACACTCCTTAGGATCACACATTTCTATGAAGCCATAGTCTCAAGCAACAAATAGACATTTATATTTTTAATCTTCTTACTTGAGGATGCAGGGAGCTCCGCATTAGCCCCTGGCATCAAACATAAGCCTGGCTTCTATCTCTTCTGTACCCTGCAGGGACCCCTAGTCACTGTTGCCCATTTCTGCAACTGGATGCCAGCAGGCCTATGACTGACTTAAACCCAACTCCCTGCTTTGCAATTCTGATCAGATCATGGAGATAATTATTTTATTTTATTTCAGCTTGATTTGGGGGAGGGTGTATTGTTTTGTTTTGTTTTTTAGCCACTTTGCTATATATTGGAAGAAGTGAAAGAAATTGAAAGCATGAACTTATCATCTTGACCAGATAACTACAGACTATACTTTCAAGAGGTTTCAGAACTGTGTCTTTCTACAAGGAATCAAAAGTGTATACTTATGGGGTATTGAACTAGATGCTTGTCACATTAATGTATGCACTATGTGGAAATTCACAACCTGCACTCAGATTTCTGTACTCTTTTGTAGTATATTACAATGTTCTATAATATATACTATAATATACTACAATGTAATATACTACAAAAGAGTACACAAATCTGAGTACAGATTGTACAATTTTGTAAGGGACCTAGAGATATACAAAAACCAGTGAAGGGGGAATGAAAACCTAAAATGTACAGACATAATATGAGGGTGAAATTAAAGGTATGGGTATGGACAGAGGTGAAGATTGTTCATTAACAGGAATCTTAAGTATTAGGGCTGCATCGGAGGCAAACATGATTGAAAGTGTTTGTTTAAAGGCATGTGTTCCAGTTTGCTAATGCTGCCAGAATGCAAAACACCAAAAATGGATTGGCTTTTATAAAAAGGGGGCTTATTTGGTACACAGTTACAGTCTTAAGGCCATAAAGTGTCCAAGGTAATTTATCAACAAAGGGTGCCTTCACTGAAGGATGGCCGATGGAGTCCAGAAAACCTCCGTTAGCTGGGAAGGCATGTGACTGGTGTCTGCTCTGGAGTTCTGGTTTCAAAACAGTTTTCTCCCAGGACATTCCTCTTTAGGCTTCAGCTTCTCTCCAAAATGTCACTCTCAGTTGCTCTTGGGGTGTTTGTCCTCTCTTAGATTCTTCGGAGCAAAAGTTTACTTTCAAAGACCATCTCCAAAATGTCTCTGTAAGCTTCAGCTCCTCTCTCAGCTTCCATGCATTCTTCAAAGTGTCCCTCTTGGCTATACCAAGCTTGCTCCTTCTGTCTGAGCTTATATAGTGTTCTAGTGAACTAATCATGGCCCATGCTGAGTGAGTGGGGCCACAGCTCCATGAAAATTATCCATGAAACATCTTGCCCACAGTTGAGTGATCACATCTCCACAGAAACATCCAATCAAAAGTCTCCTACCCAATCAACACCAATACGTTTCCTGCCCACACAAGAGTGCATCAAAGATGATGGCATTTTGGGGGACATAATACATCCAAACCACCACAGCATGTATCCCACAGATTGGCACTACAAATATAAATAAGTGTTTGCATGGTCTATTTCTAAGGTATGACACTAGTACAAAGAGTTACCAACAGAGTGGTATATGGAAAAACTATCCATTACATATTATAGACTATATTTAATAGGAATATCTTACCAGTACCATGCTACACTAGGGATGAATAATTAGGGGTTGATAAGGGCTTTGTGATGTTTTGTGTTATGATAATTGTTTAACATTGAGAGTGATGATGATTTTGCAACTATTGAAGATAATGTGAGATACGTATTGTTTATCTTGGACAGAATATATGCTGTGTGAAATTAGGAACCCCCTACTTATATGTCAAGCCCTCAATTTTGAAAATTGCTCTGTTAAATTATGGCTGTAAAATGGAGGGTAACCCTTCCTATAATAATGCCTAAGAGGCACCTCCAGAGAACCTCTTTTGTTGCTCAGATGTGGACTTTCTCTCTCTAAGCCCAACCTGGCAAATAAATTCATTAATTTCCTCCCATGTGGGGCATGACTCCCAGAAATGAGCCTGGCCCTGGCATCAAGGGATTAAAAATGCCTTCTTGACCAAAAGGGAAAAAAGAAATGTAACAAAATAAGGCTGCAGTGGCTAAGAGATTTCAAATAAAGTTTAGACGCTATTGTGGAGGTTACTCTTATGCAAGCTCCCACTAGATATTCCAAATGGCCAGATATCCCAAATGCCAAGCCCTAACCAACAGTAGTTCAGAAATACCTAGAATCCTACTTGAGACTCTATAAAAGATCCACTCACTAAGTATACTTTTCAGAAACTTAAACCCACCAGAGTGTTCCTATGCCAGTCAAGTCCTAAAACCCAGAGGCAACAGCCTTTTTAAGAGCATCAACCTAATGCAGTCCCCTTCATTCACTAAGTTTTCTCTCTCAGACACTTAAATCCACCAGAGTGTTCCTATTACAGACAAGTCCTAAAACCCAGAGGTAACAGCCACTTTAAGATCACTTTAAGAACAACAGTCAGATGCAGCTCCATTCCCCATAATGTCAACACCCCCTTTCAATATGAACAAATTAGGGTGTCACTGCCTAGACACATCTGAAGATTGAGAAAGTGATTAAACGTGAGGAAGGGGTAGCAGCAGACAAGATAGGAATTAGCAAAGGTTTATGAATACTGTATCTTTATATAAATGTTTATATATATATATATATATATATATATATATATATATATATATATATATATATATTAGATGCTAGGGTATTAGAACAGCTAGAAGGAAATAACTGAAATGGTGGATCTGTAACCTTTAACATTCTTTGAAATTTGTTCTATGACTACTCATTAAATTGCACTTTGAAAGTTACCACCTTTTTGTATATATATTATATTTCACAATAAGGAAATAACTGAAATTGTGGAACTGTAATCCATAACATTTCTTTGAAATTTGCACTCTAAATTGTACTTTGAAAGTTATCACCATTCTGTATATATGTTAAATTTCACAATAAAAAATGTATTTTTTTTAAAAAAAGGTGTCTCCTCTCCACCAGAAAGGAACAAACTACACATAAGAATTTAAAAAGAAGAATAAAATTATCAAATCAGAAATGTTAAGAAAGCTACAAATTTAGGAAGTAGATGGGGTACAATTAACAAAGAAACAAAATTGGAGAAAACCTGAGTAGGTGAACACTGTTGCAGCAGAGGGTATGGAATGGGACTGCTCAAAGCTCACTCAGTGGAGACAAGGAGCAATGATTTGAGTAATTAGTTAGAAACCACATTTGGAGCAGCTATTCCCCTCCTCATGTCACTCCAAGCAAGGAGAAACAGTGGTTTTGCCTTCAAGCTAAGGTGGTAAAAGTTGATGCTGAAGCCAGAAAAAAAGTGTGTTGCCTCTAATAAAGTACCAGTCTTCCAAGGATAGATAGTGCTGAAATCCACAAGACTAATTAACAACATCTTCTATCCGTCCCTCACAATCAACACAGGCAAGTTCCAGTCATTAGAAGCTGGAGCAATAGTAAACAAATGGTGATTGTTAAATACATTGATGAGCAGTCACCATAAGGTACCAAATATTTGAAGAATAGCAACAACAAAAGAGGCCCAACCTCAACAAAGAGAACTAACAAATGAGAAACATAATTAGCTGAGTAAGCATATGAATATATTTTTAAATATGTAATTAATATATTTTGTGGCATTCAATATTTTTCATATCTACAGAACAAAAAAATTCTAAAAAAAACAGATATATTAGAAATATAAATTTATTATTATAGATGTAAAGACAAGTGAACATATCTAAAGAATAAATTATCTGAGATATCATTCTAAGATATTCTCCCACAACATTCAGCAAAAGGAAAATGAGATGAGAAGCACATTAAAAAAAGAGAGAGAAACAAATGATAAATCACAAATTTCCAACATCCAACTAATAGTTCTAGAATGATATATCAGAGAAAATAGGGAGAAAGCGATGATTCAAGATCTAAAAGAATAAACTTTCCCAGAATTGAAACAGAATAGTCTTTTGACTAGAAGGGCCTATCTAGTGCCAAGAAAAATAAAAGAAAACAACAATAAATAGACATTTATCTATACACTATGAAGATACGTCAGAATACCAAGGATAGAGAGAAAATCTTAAATGCTTTCACAGAGAAGAAACAAATTATTTATAAATAGCATTTCTATGTAGTGTAAGATAAGCATATTTTCAAATATTCAACAAATTAATTTCCACCCACAAAACCTCTCTTGTTGAAATGCAAAAGGATGAACTACCGCAAAATTAAAAATTTGATCTAAAGTAAATAAAAATGATTCATGTAAGAAGTGGGGGTGGGGAAATCAATAAAAGCTACAGTCAAAGATAAATATTTTTCATGAATAATGTAAAAAAGCAATAATTTTAACTAAAATGATGAAATCATAGAAGGCAGGGTTCAGTTATAAGGAAGGATCTTACTTTGAGAAATAAAAGGATCAAACCCAGCAATTGATAGAAAAGAGATATCTAAACATGAAGGCTAAATAAAATAAAGGCTCTTCCTTAGTTTCCCAACTGCTAAAACAAATACAATATAATGAGTTGACTTAAACAATAGGAATTTATTGCCTCACAGTTCTGAGGCTAGAAGTCCAAAATCAAGACATCAGCAAGGTGATGCTTTCTCCCAGAAGACTGTGGCATTCTTGGGCTGGATGCTGGTGATCTTTGGGTCCTTGGCTTTTCTGTCACATGGCATTGCACTTGGCAATGTCCTCTCCTTTTTCTTCTGGGTTCCATTGACTTCCAGCTTCTCCTCTACATGGCTTCTCTTCATAAAACCTCCAGTAATAGGATCAATGGCCAAGCACATACAGTTGGACCACACCTTAGCTAAAAATAACGTATTCAAAAGGTCCTGTTTATAATGGGTTCACACTTACAGGTATGGATTAAGATTAAGAATATGTTTTTGTTTTTTTCTTATTTTTCCTTTCTGGGGTATATAATTCAACCTACCACAGGTTCCAAAAAGAAAATAGGAATTAAAAAATGTGTACTTTCTTGGAGGGGGGACATGTAATAAAACTCTAGATCAAACAAATTTGAGACATTAAAATTTAAAAATAAAATACAGCATTGTTAATAGAAAACAAATTTGAAGTTCAGAATTCTATGCCTGTTAAAC
>PVKY010006386.1:0-16045 GCA_004027775.1 Bradypus variegatus
TTTGAAGAGACCAGATTATATTTTAGAGGAACTGAAGAAACTTTTATGGGTGTATTAGAGAAACCAAATATAAAGAGATTAACTATTAATTGAAAGTATTTTTTTTAAATAAATGTTGACATTTATCTTTAATTCTTAGTGTGTTTTGTTAGAATTGACAAACAAAATTAAGATTATACTATACCCTGTGGCTTGGTTGCAATTATATTCCAGGAAGAATACGCATAATCCAGAAGAGGCTGCCCAAAAGAGTGCAAGGAGCAGCCCATGATTGGAAAGATGTATTTCACTCTGTTAAATTTTTTATCGCCTTTCGTTAAATTAAAAAAAAAAAAAATGGCTGTGGGGGGGGGTATATGTGTGGAGGGCACAATGTGAGTTGGCTTCACAACTGTTATATTCACTAGTCAAGCAATTGACCACATCTGTCTTCCTCAATTAGAAAGATATTAATGCTTTGAATTATCTGCATTTCAGTGTACAGTGGTCTGCTTTAATGTTTGGATCCTATATGTGGCATTTTTTCAAAGGAAACTTTGTATCCATTTCTGACTGTTTTTGTCTACCCCTTAAAATCTTTCACTGCTGTGTGCGGGGAAGAAGTGTGAGGTAGTGGTTATGCATTTTGTAAGACAGTGTTTCTTTATTTTATTACCAAAAAAAAAAAAAAGAAAAAACAACTCTAGAAGGCCAGATTAAATCATTCCTTTCACTTTTTAATGGGATTTGGATGAATAGAGTAAAATATGCACTTTGCATTCATTGATAGCATCTTTAGGTTGAGGTAATTGAGTCTTTTTTCCCTGACTGAATGAATAATGACTTCATCTGATCCTCAGCAAGTCCTGAAACTTAGACCGCCTTTGTCACGGCAGAGGGATCTGGGCTGTGGAACATGCTCTACTTCCCTGGCTTAATTTTTCTTCGTTTTAATCCCCAAACCTATTTTTCTCAATAATTCAAGCATAAACTATGTAGTAGTTGAAGTAGCAGAAATTGCAAGATATTTGTCCTCGTTGTGCTGCTTTTTAAATATAGCTGATAAATCAGCCGCTGTGGTCTTCAGCTGCCTAATTCTCAAAGGAAGGGACAGCCCATGCACAAGCCAAAGGTTGGAATTTTTCACTAGTTAAATATAGTTCCTTTTCAGACTGTTTGTTATCTAGGGAAATGGTTTGTTTTACTGGTTCCATGGCAAGACCCGGTGATAAAGGAACCCCTGTGATAGAGCTTAGAAATATTCTTGTTGACGTAATTTTCTCACACATTTTATTTGGCCAGAAGGTGATCCAGGACACTGAATGTTGGAACAAATTACCATTTTGGAAGAATACAAAGTTGAGAATATGTTCCTCTTTGTAAAGTTTCTATTGAAAACTAATGGCTGCATCTGTTGCTATATTGCAATATAGAGAATAGTTTCTTCTGGCAAGCCATGTTTCTTATTCATTGTTACATTAAAACTAAGTAGATATTCCATGTAAAACTGGTAATTATTTTTGCGTAAATTTCCTTAGTTATGAGTCTTGCATAAAACTGACAAGATCTAAAGTAGCCAAAGGAGAGCAAATTTCAGATGCAGTGAGCTGTGTTCCCGCCCTGGGCTGCTTGTTCTTAGGGACCCCCGGAAAGGCCAGCCTGGGGCGCTGGGGCGAGTGGAGCAAGGTGGGCTCATCAGGGTCTAGGGCCTCCTCGGCCAGGCTGGCCTGCAGCTTCTGCTGGAACCTAACTCTAGGCAAGTGCTAGCTTTACTGCCTCGGAGCTCTGTTCTCATTCCCATTTTCTCTATCCTGGGTCTAAAGGCCGTAAAGTGTGAGCTGGAGGTTATACTGATTGTCAGTGACAAGGAGAGTGATTTCACATATAAACGTGGTTAGAAAAGAAAACTTTCTATTTTATAATACTCTTTTTACTGCTCTCTCAGGCTTCCTTGTAACACACGTTATTGGCATTTATCTTATTCTCCTACAGGATTGGCTGTTTCTTGTGGGTGGTATACCACTACTTATTCATTTTTCTTCACCTTAGAGTTTAGTTCAAAAATGTAGTAGTGGACATTTAAATTTTTTGTTTTATTAATTATTACCTTTTCTTCCCAGCTTTCACTTAGTGGATTTCCTGGCAAAAGTTTTGGGTTTTCTTTCTAACTTTAGGTTCTAATGGTCTCAAGAGATTTTGTGGCAAATATTAATTAAAAAACATATAAACTAAATGTATAAGTTGTAGAAAAGGCTAGATTTCTATTGGTCAAACCTATGGATTTTCAAAAGGCACCACAAAATAAACCCATTTATTAATTAGCTCAGCACTCTCAAATTTTTTAATTTGAGAATTATAGTATCCTGTTTGTTTTCTCAAAGTTTGGGCAATCATTTTATTTTTTAATTACTCTTTTTCAAAATTCATACCAGATTCAGAGAAACTCATTCAACAGAGAAGTGACTGAGCTGACATGATGTGCTCTTCTGTTGACGTCAGAGGAGTAATCAGTAAATGGTCACTCGTGTACAGTGGCCTGGCCTGGTGATGTGACCCAGCACCTCTGAGCCCTGATCCAGGCATGCGCCCGCCCACTGTCCATCAGTAGCCCGCAAGGCCTCTCTATGGGCAGGCGGGTTGGCACCATTTGACAGATGATGAGTGAGCAGAGAAAGCAGATTCACATCCAGGTGTTGATGATGATGATGATGACATTGATGTGTCTGGAGGCTTTACTGGATACCGGGAACTGTTCTGACTGTGCTGTGCATCGTTACTCAACCCCAGAGTCCTACAGCGGACCCAAGTACAGCCCCCATTCTTCAGATAAGAAAAATAAAGGGGGTTAAATGACTTGCCTAAGGTTACACAGCCAGGTAGAGAGCTGGGATTCAAACTCGCCTGACTCAGAGCCCGTCAGACTTCTCAGTGGCTGTGCTGCCTCACTTCTGTCTCTCGGCTCCTGAAGCCTTTCTGCAGTGCCCAACATGCCCCCCACCATTCCCCCAGTGTAGCCCCACAAGCCACAGCGTATGGTCTTTCAGGGAGGAAACTGAGCAAGGGGAATGGCTTTGTAGAGATTGCTAGAGCTCGAAATTGAAGTTGCATGCTTCAAAAGAGTTGTATTCTTTTAACTTGTTAGAGTGAAATCTGTTTGGGTTGCTAGTTCTCACTGTTTCCAAGATCCTACAGAGAATGTAACAAAAAATGAACTTACTCTTATTGACATAATTTTCCCTCACATTTTGCCTTGCTAGTAAATGATCCACAGAATTAGTGTAGTGTACTTACAGGGGGAACCTAAAGTGTGGATTTGTGCAAATTAAAAAGTTTATTTATTACAAGCTAACTACTCTTTCTTTTGCCTTTTTTCTTAATTAAGAAGAGTTCTTTCTAGAGACCCTCTTGATAGTTAGGGACAACCAAATTCCCGTCTGTTCTTGGAAACTCTCAGTCTGAATACAATTCTTCAGTAAGGAGTGTGCATAAACACATAATGTTGATAATAGGAGGATTTATTAGGCGCAGGACTTGCCAAGGGAGATGTGTCAGGGCTGGGCACACCCAGCCTCTCAAACCCTTCCCGCCCCGGTCACTCCTCTTCCCCCTTGGTCCCAGCTGGCTGTTGTCCCACCGTCTGTCTAGAGGAAACAACTGACGTTTTTGTGTTTGGGTATTTTAACCTCAAGTTTTGTCAATAGACTCTTTCTGAAAATTCTTTGAGGATCATGACTCATTTTCAGAAATGTTACCTAAATCCCCAAGAGTCTTTTCAGGATAAGAATAAAGTTAATAAATTTCTGCATTTCATTATAATAAAGACTAATGCAAACAGGCAAAGAGACAGAAAGATCCTTAAGTCTTCTGTGTCTTGTCATGTTCTGATCTAACATGGAATATATAAGATCATTGTGGTTCACGTGTGTATTAATATGGAACATATAGGGACCTCGTGGTTTGCTTGTGTGTGTGTTAATTTGGAATATATAGGGACCTCGTGGTTTGCTTGTGTGTGAATTAATTTTATATTTTTTCTTTCAGGTTGGTCTGTTGGACCTTGAACTCAATCAACTGACTAAAGCACTCTTTTTGGCTTTAGTTGCTCTTTCAGTTGTTATGGTAACCATACAAGGATTTGTAGGCCCATGGTACCGCAATCTTTTTCGGTTCCTCCTTCTGTTTTCCTACATCATCCCCATAAGGTAAGTTTAGGAATTAAAATAGAACATGTATCTGGTTTTGTTGAATATGATTTTCTTGAAATTGATCCTTCTCAGTATGAAGGAAATTATTCAAACACAGCTAATGGAAAAGGCCTAAAGAAATCTGACAAATCTTAAAGGATCATTCTGTGGAAAATACATTTTTTGGCCATGGTTATTTTTGTTGGAATACTGTAGAGATCTGATACTTTTCCTTACATAAATGTGTTAGTAATATAATCATCAGTAATTGGAAGATTTTTTTGACAAAACAATAAGTCTGAGTACCATAAAATTTTTGTTTACTGCCAGTAGACCTTTTAGTTTTTAATTGCCATTGTATTGGTATGCAGTCATTGACATTTTAAAGTTCTCTATATTTAAAAGGGGATCTGATATAATCTGTCAGATCAGATAAGAAATTAATAAGACTCTGTTAGCATGAACTATTTTTCAAAGCAATAGCCATATAACTAGAGATTGGGATATAAATATGTAATATCAGATATCTGTCTGATGTAAAGACTAATATTTACAGTGTACATATTTATAAATCAATCTTTAAATGTTTGCAAAAAGGACATTTTTGATAAAGATATCCTTTGTGTATATGGATAAGCAGAGTAAAACCTAATGAATCATAGATAAATATGAAATACAGAATAACCACCTTTTGTAATATAGACTGGAACAAAGCCATATAGAAGGCTATATAGTCTAAATGGTACCACCACACCAGGACTTCTTTATTTATAGAACCAGTATTCTCTGAAGTTGGTTTAAAGGGTATAATGTCCCTTTCATTTACTTACACCATAAAATTGCAGATTTAGCCTCTTGTTTGGGGTCTCTGCGCACTCCACTGTATTCATGTTCGGATTACCTAGAATAATTTCAGCTGCTGTTACTCTATTTGAGGTATGGGCAGTTGGACTTCCTCTCTGCTCCTCCCATAGCATGATGTCTTTGTGAACCCTCCCCTCCTCGAGTGCTCATTGCTCACAACTGTTCAGCAAATGTGAGCTGCTGCGGTCCCCGCCGTTATCTTGTCAGTGGCCCTTCTGCTGATCTAGACCTTGTGCTGGCCCTTGGAGGCTGCTGCCTCAGCCTGGCTTGACTTCTCAGCCCCACACCCTCCCTCCCTCTCGGCCAGTCTGCCCCTCCCACTCCCCCTCCACCGCCAGCCCTGCGAGGGGAGCTCGTCAGTGCTCCCCCACGGTCATCTCCTCCTGGTCATCAGAGAGCCCTTCCCTCTCTGCTGGGGGCTGAAATGACCACCAGCCACCTGCTGGCTCCTCGCCCTCTTGCTTGGTGCTCACCTGTAGCCGGCGCCTTGGACGGTGAGGGCCTGGTGTGTGGTCAGGACGCCTTACAGAGCTTGTTCTGTTTCAAGGAATGAAGCTTCTACACATTGTCATAGTTCTCACACAGACATACTGTGGGCCAGAAGTAGACTCTAGGAATATTATTCTAGCTTTGTCCCCAAAAGCTGACTGTGCAAGTGGACTGTAAGTGACGCACATCTTCTGTAACTGTCTTGTTAGGTTTGTTCGTTCAGATATGTAGGTCTTTCAGGTCATTCCCTATCTGTACACCGCAGCCCGCTTCACATGGCTACCTGCTCCCACCGTCCCAGGCCAGGCGGCTCCCAGCTTGCCGCCCGCCCCCGCACCCCCAGTCCTGCTCTCCTCTGCCTCCGCCTGGGCCCAGCTCCTGGCAGTGGGGATGGGAAGGGTGTGGCCCTGCCCGTGTGGTGGAGCTGCAGGGCCCGCGTTGAAACCAAGATGGTGTCCACCGACGGAAGCAGTGTGGACAGGGGAGGGGTCCCCGCTTTGCGCCACTGTGCTTAGGGCTTGAGGACCCGCCTGCCAAGCAAGATATCTGTTTTCCTGTGCAAAAATGTATTCTGCCTTCTAAGCTAGTTTGATGTACACTTTTGAAATACAGCCTTTTAGCTTATACTGAGTTATGCATTTGGTTTTATCAAAACTTCACTATATGAAACATCTGCAGGATTCTTCTGGAAATTGTTTTCAGAGCCTCACAGCACTTTTTTTTGTGAATACTTGCTTTGTGTTTGGTCAGTTTTATTAATGACCCATGTGTGCTTAAAAAATATATGTTTCCTTGGATAAGTTGTTTTATATGTGTTTATTAGAGTGGTATTTTTTATATCATCCATATCCTTACTGTCTTTTTTAAATCTCCTTAATGCTTTTCTTAACTTTTTATTTTGAAATAATTTCAAAACTACAGGAAAGTTGCAAAAAAATGTGCAAAAATAATACAAAGGACTTGCATAAATCTTCTACCTAGATTTCCAGATTTACCAACTTTTGCCACATAAAAAGTTCATTGTTAGAATCTTTCACCATGGTAATGAATTTGCCCATTTCACCTTGTTATTTGTCCATCCTTGCTTTATAGATTATTTTGAGGCTGTGGTATTAGATGCTTACAGGTTTAGAATTGCTGTTGTCTTTCTAGTAAATGAAAATCTCTCATAAACAGCATATATCTAGGTTCTTTGTTTTTAATCCTTATCAGACTTTATTTTATATTTATTATGATTAATGATTTAATTTGTATTTATTTTTGCTTTCTGTCTGCAGAGCAGACAAAGTCAGTGCCCTCCGCTTATTTGCTAACTGGGGGAGTCGGACATGAACACAGGAGCACTTAAGCAAAGCAGCTGTGCCCTGATACATGCTGTGATGAAAGTAAAACAGGGCAGCCAGGTATTTGAGCTGAGAGCTGTAGGGATTGGGGTGTGTTCTGGGCCGAGTAAGAGCAGTCCCGAGACAGTAACTGTTCAGCTTCATCTGCTCATGAGAACATTCCAGATGCCTCTTGATTAGATGAGGTGCCCAGTGTGCTTTCAAGGTACCTGGATACACATCTGTCTTGGTGACCTGTCACTGAATTTATTTCCTTGTCCACACATGAGACAGAATGTGCCTTGGCTTGGTCACAGTGGGCTTTTTGTTTTCCATGTTTAACCTCTGCATCACCAGCCTCTCTGCATGGTACAATGGTCTGTGCCATATCCTGATTAGAGTGGGTTGGAAGGATGGACCCAGAGGAAAGGATGAGCAGGCACGTGTGGCCAGAGGGCGGCTGTAGTCATTTCCCTTTCTTTCAGCAGTGTGGCCAAAAGTCCAGCAGCACACATCACGGAGCGCCAGGAGATGCCAGCTGCCTCTTGGCTGGAAATAGCTCCTGAACCCCCTTCCCTTATTCTCTGTGTGTCCACACCGCACCACCCAGTTCTGTGGATTTTACCTGCTTGAATTAGCTTGGGCTTATTCTTTTCTCTCCAACTCTTTTATCACTCCTTGGATTGAGGGGCTTCATGTCCTTTCTCCTTAGGGTTACCTGAGAAGCTTTCTAAATGGACTAGACTTTTGTCCACTTGTAATCCAGCTTCTGTCCTGATTTTTTCCGAAAAGTGACTCAGACCATGTAGCACCCCATTTAAAAGGGGCCGGTTACCTAGCGTGCTGCCCAAGGCCCCCCCTCTCTTCCCCGAGAGCATCGGCTTTGCAGCCCGCTGCCTCGGTGCCCACCATGTCTCTGCTTGCCGCTGGGACAGCGACCGGCATGTGGGCAGCACATGCACGCTTTACGCTCACCCTGCGCCGCTCCACCCTCACCTCTTGCTACCCATGGGAGCCCCCAGCTTGCCTCTCTCTGCAAACACATCTTCTTGGGAATTCCCAGGTTTTCTTTTCATTTCTATGAATCTTGTTTTCCTGCATTTCAGTTGCTTGCTCTATTCTGGAATAGCAGGTGATGGCACTTTCCCACACTGCTTCTGTTCTTCTAGTGCAGATTTGACGACTTCTTATTTCTGGACCGCTCTCACCTTTGGGTGGTAGGAAACTGTGAACAGTATGGGGGGTTATTATAGTTATTTTTTTAATGAAATATTTTATTTCCATGGATTCTTCCCACACTTTTCTTACTTTAGTAAAATGACAGTGTGAAGAGACTTGAGAAACTTTCTCATTACCAAATTAACAATGAAATTAACTGTTGTTACAAAAGAACATTAATAGTACTTTTTAAACTAAAAAGTAACTTCCCTTGTTTTTTTCATATTTCAAAAGTTATACATATTTTTAGTAAAAAAATTTTAAAGATACTGTATTAGTTAGGATTCTTTAGGGAAACAGAATCAACAAGAGATACCTATAAATTAAGCTTTATAAAAGCGTCTCACTCAACTGTGGGTATGTATGAGTCCAAATTCTGTAGGGCAGGGAATAAACTGGCAACTCCAATGAAGATGTTCAATGAACTCCTCAAGCATCAAACTGGCAACTCTGTTGAACATGTCTGATGAACTCCTCAGGCAGTGAACTGGCAACTTTGCTGAACTCCTCAGGACACACTTCGCTGGTCAGCCGAAGAAGTGAAGGTCCTCTGTCTGTCTCACTTAAAAGTCTTCAAGGATTGGATTAAATCCAGCTGATTGCATTGTCTCATTCTGGAAGATACAGTCTTTTTTGATGTCATCAGTCACAGCTGCAGCCAATTGACTGATTTAATAGACCAGCCTTCTGGTTTATTAACCAGTCACAAATATCATTGCAGTAACAGTTAGGCCAGTGCTGGCTTGACCAGTCACCTGGGTACCATCACCTGGCCAAGTTGACACATGAACCTAACCATCACAATCCACCCCCTGTCAACTTGGCAATTTTACACATCACCTTAAACCATACTTTATCTCTTAAGTAGAGAACAATAACAGACATACATTTTGCCTAGCAATATTCCACTGTCATGCATCTGACTGGAAATGCAGTAAATCACTCCAGAATAGGGTGCAAGTCCTTGGGTGACATTAACTTTTAAAACTGATTTATTTTAATATAAATGCTGCAAAATGAACAAATACAGCTTATGTCATATGATAAGAGAATAAGAGAAGAAAGCAAAAATATTTGCTTTACAGACAAATACAAACATACTCATGCAAAACAGAGGAAATATTCATGCCATTATAGTCTTCTTCTCTGTAACTGGTCACGTGGCTGTAGCTCATATTTATCACTACTTTCTTCCACCACCCATTCCATGTTCCCTTACCTTCAGCAAGCACTTCAGCCAGCCATGGTTCTTTGCATGGTGGGGTGACTCAAATCTTCATTCCAGAAGTTTCTTGGCCATTGGTAGTCCAGCCTGGATTGGGTTGTTGCAGTTTTCCATTGACTTTAATCACAGAGCATGGTGGTACTAAGGGACACCCTAGAGGAGCTCCTGTATTCCAGGAAAACTCTTCTTTACGTCCATTGTGTAGTTGCAGTGTTATTTCCCCTTGATAGTGATAGTCAGGATCAATCACCCCAGCTAGTAGAGTAATCCCCTTCCTTGCCTGTGGATTCAGAGGCATGAGAAGCCCAGAGTGGCCAGGTGGCAGTCTTAACTTCAGTGGGATTATTATGTTTCCTGGTGGAAGCCCTCCTCCTTTTGGAGCAAAGACTTCTAGACCAGCAGAGCTGAAGCTTGCAGGGACAGGAAGCAAAAATTTTCCTACTGGTCACTTGGTGTGATAGTGAGTGGTGCCACTCCTGTTTCCACCCCTTGATTCCTGGACCTGTGAATCTTGGCTATGGGAGAAATAGCTCCATAGAGTGGACGCTGATTCAGAGCATACACAGCCTCCTGGAGAACACTGCCCTAGCCCTGCAAGGTATTGCCACATAGCTGGTGCCATAATTGAGTCTTCAACAGGCCATTCCACAGTTCTGTCAACCCAGCTGCCTCTGGATGATGGGGAACATGGTGAGAACAGAGAATTCCATGAGCATGTGCCCATTTCCTCACTTCATTCACTGTGAAGTGGGTTCCCTGGTCAGAAGCAATGCTGTGTGGAATACCATGACGGTGGATAAGGCATTCTGTATGTCCACAGATGGTAGTTTTGGCAGAAGCATTTCGTGCAGGGAAGGCAAACCCATATCCGGAGTGTTTGTCTATTCCAGTGAGAACAAATCGCTGCCCCTTCCATGATGGAAGTGGTCCAATGTAATCAACCTGCCACCAGTAGCAGGCTGATTGCCCTGGGGAATGGTGCCCTATCGGGGACTGAGTATGGATCTCTGCTGCTGGCAGATTGGGCACTCAGCAGTGGCTGTGGCCAGGTCAGCCTTGGTGAGTGGAAGTCCATGTTGCTGAGCCCATGCGTAACCTCCATCCCTACCACCAGGACCGCTTTGTTCATGAGCCCATTGGGCAGCGACAGGAGTTGCTGGGGAAACAGGCTGACTGGTATCCACCAAACAGGTCATTTTAACCACTTCTTCTGCAGAAGTCACCCTCTGGTGAGCATGGGACACAAATACCTTCATATTTTTTTGCCTACTCAGAAAGGTCTATCCGCATAACTCTTCTCCATACTTCTTTGTCAACAGTCTTCCAATCATGTTCCTTCCAAGTCCCTGACCATCCAGCCAAACCATTAGGAACAGCCCATGAATCAGTATACAAATGCACCTCAGGCCAGTTCTCCTTCCAAGCAAAGTGAACAACCAGGTGCACTGCTCAGAATTCTGCCCACTGGGAGGTCTTCCCAGAAAGGGGCTGCAGTGCTACAGCTGTCCATTTTTGGGTGGTGCCTGCATATCGTGCAGAGCTATCTGTAAACCAGGGCCGAGTTTTCTCTTCCTCTGTCAATTGATAATAAGGAACTCTTCAAGATGCCATAGCTGTGGGCTGGGAAAGAGAAGATAAGGTGGGAGTGGGGCCATGGGCATTAGTCCACTTCCTCATGTAATTTACTTGTGCCTTCAGGACCCACTCGAACCCTAATATATACCATTTCCATTTTATGATGGAGTGCTGCTGTGCACACCCAACTTTATGATTTGGCAGATCAGACAACACCCAACTCATGATGGGTAACTCAGTTCTCTTGGTAACTTGGTGGTCCATGGTTAAGCATTCTGTCTCTACTAAGGCCCAGTAGCAGGCCTTCAGCTGTTTCTCAAATGGAGAGTAGTTAATCTGCACAGGATGGTAAAGCTTTACTCCAAAATCCTAAAGGCCTGCATTGTAATTGTCTTTAGGAGCCTGCCAAAGGCTCTAAACAGCATCTGCCACTGACACTTCCAGCACCATCGAATCAGCTGGATCATATGGTCCAAGCAGCAGAGCAGCTTGCACAACAGCCTGGATCTGTCATAGAGCCTCTTCTTGTTTTGGTCCCCACTCAAAACTAGAAGCTTTTCTGGTCACTCAGTAAATGGGCCAGAGTAGCACATCCAAATGAGGAATGTGTTGTCTCCAAAACCCAATGTGGCCAACTAAGCATTGTGCCTCTTCTTTGGTCTTAGGAGGGGCCAGATGGAACAGCTTATGTTTCACCTTAGAAGTCATATCTCAACATGCCCTACACCACTGGACACCTAGAAATTTTACTGAGGTGGAAGGCCCCTGTATTTCTGTTGGATTTATCTCCCATCCTCTGTCATGCAAATATCTTACCAACAAATCTAGAGTAGTGCTACTTCTTGCTGACTAGGTCCAATCAACATAATATCATCAATATAATGGATGAGTGTAATGTCTTGTGGGAAGGAGAAACTATCAAGATCCCTTTGGGCAATATTATGACATAGAGCTGGAGAGCTGATATACCCCTGAGGTAGCACAATGAGTGTATACTGCTGGCCTTGCCAGCTGAATGTAAACTGTTTCTGGTGGTCCTTACCAACAGTGATTGAGAAAAAAGCATTTGCCAGATCAGTAGCTGCGTACCAGGTACCAGGAGATGTGTTGATTTGCTCAAGCAATGATACCACATCTGGAATAGCAGATGCAATTGGAGTCACCACCTGGTTAAGCTTACGATAATCCACAGTCATCCTCCAAGACCTGTGTGTTTTCTGCACAGGCCAAATAGGAGAGTTGAATGGGGATGTGGTGGGAATCACCCCCCCTGCACCCTTCAAGTCCTTATGAGTGGCAATAATCTCTACAGTCCCTCCAGGAATCCGGTGTTGCTTCTGGTTTGCTCTTTTGCTAGGAAGGGGCAGTTCTAGCAGCTTCCCAATGTGAGAATTCTTCCAGGTGCTGAATATGTCTATTCCAATTATGCATTCTGTAACTGGGGAAATAACCACAAAATTGGTCTGGGGACCCACTGGACCCACTGTGAGATGGACTCCATCGGTCACCTGACCTCCTGTGCCAGTGTGAATGTATTATGTCCCCCAAAATGTGATTATCTTTGATGCGATCTTAATGTGGGCAGACATATTAGTGTTGATTAGATTGTAATTCTTTGAGTGTTTCCATGGAGATGTGACACACCCAACTGCAGGTGATAACTCTGATTAGATCATTTCCATGGAGATGTGGCCCAGCCCATTCAGTATGGGCCTTGATTAGTTCACTGGGGCCCTATGAAAGCTCAGAGAGAAGGAATGAGCTTGCTACAGCCAAGAGGGACACTTTGAAGAATGCACAGGAGCTGAGAGAGGAGCTGCAGCTGAGGGACACATTTTGAAGACGGCCGTTGGAAGCTGACACTGACATTTTAGAGAATGCCATTTTGAAACGCAACCTGGGAGCCAACAGATGCCAGCCACATGCCTTCCCAGCTAACGGGTTTATGAATGCCATCGGCCATCCTTCGATGAAGGTACCCTGTTGCCTTGTATACTTTATGGCCTTAAGACAGTAACTTTGTAACCAAATAAACCCCCTTTATAAAATCCAATCCATTTCTGGTATTTTGCATTCCGGCAGCATTAGCAAACCAGAATGCCTCCATAAGCCCAACTCTGACTGGTGGACCAGAGTGGTGTTTTGGGTCTCCTGGGATTAATGTCACTTCTGAGCCAATGTCTAATAATCCATGAAATACCTGATCATTTCCTTTTCCCCAGTGCACTGTTACCCTGGGAAAAGGCCGCAGGTCCCCCTGGAGAAGGCTGGCAAGAAGATTAACAGTATAAATTTTTGGTAGTGTAACAGGGTCCTTCCCCAAGGGTACCCAGCCTTCCCCTCATTTAAGGGGCTTTGGATCTGTAAAGGGTCTCAAGTCTGGGAATTGATAAAGGGGCTATGACTCTGTTTTTGTAATTCAAGGTAGACTTTTGCTCACTTGATCTAGAATTCTTCTGCTTATATAACAGCTCAAACAAGAATTTAGTAGACTGCCCATCAGTTTTACTGCTAGGTACTCCATGGTCTAGTAGCCAACACCATAAGTTTCTGGGAGTCAGATTATTTTGACTGCTGCCTTGAGCCTGTTTTCCAGTATGGTGGCCATGCCCGCCTTGTCTTTGGCGATTAACTGCTGCCATGTACTTTCTGCTGACTCGGGACCCAATTATCCCCATTGTGTTTAAGGATCCAGCTCAGTGACAGCAGTTCCCACAGTAATATCTGACCTATAGAGAAGGGCGACTACAGAGCTCTTCAGGGATGATGGAGCTAGTCTCATAAATTTATTCCTCACAGTCCTGGTAAAAGGTGTGTCCTCTGGACATTGCAGGGGTGTGTGAGCAGGTCTTCCTTGATAAACCCACTGTAACATTCCAGTATTTCTAAGCCTTTGAATCTCCTCTTCTACATTATGCCAGGGCAGTTCTGGCATTTCAACCTGAACTGGTAGTGCTGGCCACCTTTTGATCCATGTTTCAGCTAACCACCCAAACAAAGTGTTAAAGCCCTTTCTAACCTCTTGAGCTGCAACACTGAGTGCAGAACCTCTGCTTAGTCGGCCCATGTCAATAAATGCAGCCTGCTACAACTTTGTTACTTCCACCATTATCCCACACCCTTAATATCCATTTCCACAAGTATTCCTGTCTGTATAAGTTGGAAAACTCATACATTTCTTTTGGAGTAGAGTGTTCTTCCTCATGGGTTACAATTTGTACCTCACCCTTCAGGGCCTGTTGGGACTTTACTTATAGGTCTTGAAGCAAAGACTAGTGGTGAGACTGGATCATTAAAAGAATTGGAAGTATCCTTCAAGCCATTTCCTCAGGACATGCTGTTGCAGTTCTCCCGAAACAGGATTAATCTCTCCAGACAGAGGAGTGAGGGCTGCTTCCTCAGGGGAGGTGATTACAGGTTTACCATGCACTGAAGGGTTAATCTCTTTATGTGGAGGTTGGATGGTCGGCTCTTCAGGGCAGACTAGAAGTTGGGGTGGGGGGCTGTTTCCTTAGGGTAGAACCCCACAGGTATATCTAGCAAAGACTCAGCAGAATCCAGGGTTCCACTGTCCTCACTGCCATTGTTAAGAATCCATATGTCCCCATCCCAAGTTTCAAGACCCCATTCTTTTCCAAACAGTGCCTTTACTTTAACAGCAGATATCCCGTGAGGTTGAGATTTTTAGTTTATGTTGTAAATTGCTACTCGCACAGTGAGACTCTGGCTCTGGTTTTCAGAAACCTCAAGTCTGCAGCCACAGAAAATAAGATTTTCTTTCAAGGCACACAGAAACCTTTACATCTGTCATATGACACTTAAGTTTTAAATCTGAAACCTTTATTTCATCCCTTTCTCTTATAACTTTATCCAGTGTAACTAAGAGCAACCAGCCAACATCATTATATCTCTTAATCCTGCAAAACTCTGTTAAGGTGTCAACAACACTGTCACCCAGAGTCTTGCTTCATACAGGAGTATGATTAGGAGAATCAGATGGTGGTATTTTGTGTATCTCCGTTGCCAGCTCATGCCATGGACTGTCAGTGCCATCTTGATTATTAGAATTGGAGTTATCATTGCCCTTGAATCTAGTCAGAGTAGAAAACCAATTATAAAAGCCTATTTTAAGATTCTGTTTCTCAATAACCACTCCTGGTACCACGTTGTATTAATTAGGGTTCTCTAGGGAAACAGAATCAACAAGAGATATCTGTAAATATAAGATTATATAAAAGTATCTCACACAACTGTGGGTATGTACAAGTCCAAATTCCGTAGGGCAGCAGCAGACTGCCAACTCCAATGAAGATGTTCATTGAACTCCTGAGGGAGCGAACTGGCGACTTTGATGAACATGTTCAATGAACTCCTCAGGAACAAACTGGCAACTTTGATGAACTCCTCAGGCAATGCTTCACTGGGTAACCGAAGAAGAAGTGAAGGCCCTCTATCTGTCTCTCTTAAAAGTCTTTGACTGAGGCCCGCACCGCCTGCGCCACTGGAGCCCCACGGAGGAGCTGCCGCGGCCGCTGGGGATGGAGGCCACAGCAGCTGGCAACTACCCAAGAACTATATGACACAGAGTTTTCGGGGTATCCAGTAACCAGTCACACATCGGATGCAAGTTTGAAATTGGAGGAAAAGCCGAGATCGCAGTGAACATTGTAAGTTCCCCAGACCAGAGGTCTGGCGCCCCTCCCCACCCAGATCTCACAGACTGTTTTGCTGCTGACTCCCTGAAAAGGGGAAAGGAAGAAACAAAACCAAAAAACAGCAGTCTGCTGGGGGCAAGAGGAGGGGCTAAGCCCAGCCTCAGCTGCAGAATTAATTAACAAATTAATTGACTGATTTTGGGAGCTGGGGGTGCTAAAGAAGGGCTGGGCTCCGAGAAGTGGGGACACCTAAAAGCGGGCACCCATTCCCAGAGTCCAAAAAAGCCATTTTTTTTCTCCTACATTTTGTCCCTTCTGGCTTCTCACTGATTCCTTATCTTTTTGCATTTCAATAGCTCCCAGCAGGGGTGGAACTGAAGCTACTGGAGAGTACTTATCAGACAGTAGCCTAAGGTGTATCTTTAAATGTTCTATTCTGATAGTCACGGAGCTCCCAGTCTGGAAAATGACTTTTAAAAGTGACGCCTTCTTTTTTTTTTAAATCTAAAAGTAACATATGTGGTTGTTTTCTAT
>PVKY010006387.1:0-16053 GCA_004027775.1 Bradypus variegatus
CATTGGATCTAGGTTGAGCTATATTTGCTTGCTCCGGACAGGGACTGCTGCTTTCTCCCACAGCCAGGTTTTACAACTCAGACTGCCCTGGGGCAAGGGTGGGGTGGGGGGTGGGGGCTCCGGGTGCAGTTCCATAGTTTTCACTTACAGCTTTTACGCTGCGATCTCAGCCACTCCACCCCATCCAGGGTGGTGTATGTTGTGTAAACAGTCCCAGTTGCCCCTCCAGCAGTTGTTCCAGACTATTTACTATTTGTTCCTGGCTATTTACTAGATACTCTAGAGGGCTAACTAAATCCCATACCTCTCTATGCCCCCACCTTGCCTGGATTAAGTGTTTTTAAATTGTGAATCACAATTCTGCGCTATTGTTTTATAACTAATAAGACAACAGCAGTGTGATATATGACAATTAATACTCCCTTACCACAGTCTAGCGCAGGAGTCAGTGGGAGCCCAGAAATGTTAGGAACCTTATGCGTACTTGTAAAATCTGTAGACATGCTCCAGGGGTTCTGGGCCAGTGGCCGAGGTTCTGCAGGGCCCGTGCCGTTGTGGGCTGGACGAGTGGCCACAGCAGCTGTTAGTGAGCGTGGGGACGGCTCATGCTGGCTGAGAGGGCTGCAGATTCAATCCTTCATCTGTTTCCTCGGCTTCACACAGTTTTCCAGGGAATGAAAGCTGACGGGTGTCCACTCGCAGCAGCCATGGAGCCATCTTCATGGTCCCTCAGGTGGCCTTTCCTCCAGAAGGCCCCCTTTCTGTCATACATCTGAGCAGAGAAATTTGTGAAGAGAGCATCAAAGGAACCGTGGATCCACCTGACACAGCAGGTGCTGTGGGCGACCGCGCACAGACCAGAGCAGCCGCCCCTGAGCAATGCCTGCCTTCCACCAGAGCTAAGGGCGATGGACTGTGTGCAAGCACTGAGGACATGGCACCAGGACAACAGTGGCCACAGGTGCCCAGTCCCTCCCAGTCCACAGATGTTCAGCAAGGAGGTGAGGTGGCCCTGCCCCGACCTGGGGGCTGTTCCTGAACAGGGTGAAGAAGAAGGTGAGTGTGGAGAAGCAGTGCCACCCCAGGCATGGATGCTCTTCCTCCCACCTTCTTTGCTGCTGCATGTGCCCTGGCCAAGCAAGCTGTCTTTGCCTTCCCATACTCCTGTCACTACCTCCCAGAACACACAGAAAGCACTCTGAGTCCAAGGTTGTACACCATGAGTATTTCCTGGCAAGAGAACGGCTGTTCTTCATGTACTTGGGTTCCAGCCATTTAATTAATAAGTATGCAACAGAGCAGATAAAAGTTGGTGGATCATTGTCTAGAAGAAACGGTCCTTCTACTGTGGTATCCCAGGTGCCTAGCAATGCCTTGAAATAGGGATTACATGATGCCTCAAAATTTCCCATTTCAAAACCTCTTGGCGTGAGGGGCATGGGCAGCTCTGAGAAGCAGCCTCACAGCAGCCAGCTCCCCAAACCTTCATGCAGGGCGGGAGCGATGGCAATAAGGAACCATCCCTTGATTTTATTTCCAGAATAGTTTTCTTTGACTGAAGTGATTGATTCCTTTAGGCTATTTTTTTTTTGCAGTGCATGTCTGCTGCAGCAAACTCTGTCAGTTTTTGTTTCAAGAAAAAACTGTAGGTCAGCAGTTGTGTTAGTTTCCTATGCTGCTGTTAGAAATCACCAGAAACTTGGTGGCTTGAAGCAACACTGATTTACCATCTCCATTTCCAAAGGGAGCAGCACAGCATCTTCAAATCTCTCTCTGACCCTCCTACCTCCCTCTGACAAGGACCCTTTGATGACATCGATCCACCGAGATGGTCCAGGGTGCCCTCCCCCAATCCAGCCTTAACAGTCACACCTGCAAAGGCCCTTGGGACACGCGAGGTCACACACTCGCAGGTTCCGGGAACTCATACGGAAGGCTTTGGGGGCCTTTATCCTGCCCGGCACAGCGAGTGTTTCCCTCCAGCAGATTAAAGATATCACCCCACTGTCTCATGGTTTCTGCTGCTGCCACAGACAAACCAAGATGTCAGACAGTTGTCTTCCTTTTGAGACGAAATGACTTTTTAAAATATCTAACTGCTTTTAAGATTTTGTTCCTGGTTTTCACCAGGCTTATCTGATTTTTTTTTTTCCTAAATAATTCTAAGGGTTGGTTGGGCTACTTGAATCTGTGGTTTGGTTTCTTTCAGTAAATATGGAAAATTCTGAACCATCTTCTCTTTGAATACTGCTTGCACCTCATTCAGTGCTCTCTTCCGGGATTCTAGTTACACAGAGATTAGGGCTTTCACCAAACTCTCTCTCTCCTATGCTGTGCTCACCATTTCCCATCTCATCATCTCTGGTCTCCCCTCTAGCTCACAGATTGTTTTTTCAGTTGTGTGCAGTCTGCTCTTAATCCTTCCTTTGATTTCTCAATTTTGGCTACTTTGTTTTTTAGCACTAAAATTTAGTCCTATTTTCAAATCTGCTCTCACAGACTAATAGTTTCCAGTTCCTTGTCAAATTATCAGGCTTATCTTGACTTCTTTGACCCCAGTAAATATGGCAGTTTTTAGACTGCATCTGACACCTCCAAGGTCTGAGGGCCTTGGGAGTCAGCTTCTGTTGTCTGCCTGCTGGCTCGCTCCTGGGGCCAGTTTACGATGCACCTTGTGTTTGAAAAATTACTCGAGGAATGATTTGGGGCCTGCAGTGGAGCACTTTCCTTCAGGAAAGGGTTCCATGTACTTCTGCCAGGCACTGAGGGCAGCTCTAAGTCCAGTCAAAGCCAGAGACAGGCACTGAGTCCACTCCCGCGGTGTCCCTGGGGTCTCCTGTCCTCACCTCTAGCTTCAAGTACCAGCTTGAAACCCTTGGCACTGGCAGCGTCACCTTTCTTACTTCAGCAAATGCAAAGTGATGCTCTCTGCCCCAGCAGATCCCCGACACCCTTCCTGGCTCCACCAGGGCCTCTCTGTGGACTTAATTTGGCTCCATCAGCCCTCCGCATGCAGGGTCAGGGCGGCAAGCCTGGAAGCCAGTCAGGGCACTGAGGCCCACCCTGGTGCCCAGGTGCAGGGAGAGACACAGACCCAGAAGTAGGGAGAGCAGCTCTGTCTGGATGGAAGGGCCATGGAGGCCCAGACAGCAGTGGCAAGGGGTCAGGGGAGGGGCCACGAGAACATCGCCCTGCCAAGGCGGGGAAACAGGAACCTACAAGGCCAAGAGATTTGGCCAGGGGGTCTGGGAGGGCCAGAGCTCAGGCGGTGGGGTGGGCTTTAACCCTAGTCCAAGGAGCTTGGTCTCCTCATCAAGGCTGGGGAGCCAGGGCAGGGTTCCAAGTAAGGGACACAGACTGGCAAGCTGGGGAGAGGGCCTTGGCTGCCGAGTGGGGGGAAGAGGGCACAGAGAGGAGAGGGTGGGGGTCCTTCCTGGGTCACCATGCAGGGGGAGGCACCCTGGACAGAGGCGGCTGCCCAGCAGTTGGGCAGCAGAGTCCATAGGGCTGGCCCTCCACACCTGCACCCCCAGGTGGGCATGAGCGGGACGTCTGCTTCCACGCGCCAGGCCTTGGATCATTGCTTGGGGATGTGGACAGGTTGTGGGGCAGGTGATCCCGCACACGTGCCGGAAAGGGGCTGGAACCCACTCACACACAGCTAGATAACCCAAAGGGCCTGGGTGCTTCCCGTGGGGATGGGGTGGAGCACTGGGGGGCCAGCCCCACTCCCCACACCTGGCTGTCCAGCCTTCCCAGCACCTCAGTGCCTGGCTCTCTGTAGACACCCTCCTCAGGAGGTGCAGGTGCAGAGGGAAGAGGCCCACCTTGGAAGCAGAGCGCAGGGAGCAGATGGAGCGAGAGCATGAGGTGGAGCAGGGCAAGCTGGCCTTGGGTGCTAAGCAGAAGGTGAGAACTGGATGTTGGGGTGGGGGAGGCTTGCAGGGGAGAGGGAGACAGGCTGCTGAGATGGACATCTGGCCTGGGGGTGGGCCAGTCCCTCCCTGAGAGCGGAAGGAGGGAGACGGGGAGCAGGTCACAAAGGTTGTGGCGAGGGCACACAGGGTACTGAAGGGCTCTTGAACCTCCCTAGCCCCAGCCCACTGACCGAGCTCTCCTTCTAGATCTGCTGGGGGTGGGCCACAGGCAGGGAGGGGCCGCTGCTGTCACCCACTGCCCGGATGGGACCTTCATTTCCTAGGGCTCCTGCCTCGGCCTGGCCAGGGAGGCCCAGGCCCTGGGTGCTGAGCTGCCTCCTCCTCCTTGCTCCACACTGCTGGAGATGCCATGCCACCTGGAGCCTTCTGCGGCGCGAGGCTGGGGTGTCTGCCAGCCTCCTAAGGTAAACCATCTCTGATGGAGTTTCGGATCCCTTCCTCAGCACGAGTAGCTTCGGGGTCCTGTAGGCACTTCTGAGTGGGACCACATGTGTTGGGGGGGCAGTTTCCCCAGCCTGCTGCCTGCACCCACTCCAATAAGCATCTCACAGGTTCTGTCTATGCCTCTTTGGAGCCCAGGGTGGCCTGCTGTCTGCTCTTCCCAGCAGCCTCCAATACACCCCAAACCCAGTTGCTGAGCCAGGGCCACAGACCCAGGCCATCTGCACGGATCTGTTTTCAGCCCATCTGCAGGACCCAGTCACCTCTGCAAACCAATTTCTGTGGACCAGCCACCTGCAGAGACTGGCTCACCAGCATGGCCCTGCTTCTAGGGGCTGTGTCTGGTTCCCCTTGTCTGCAGCTGTGGGGTCCTGGGAGTCCCTTCTCTTCTCTGACCTCAGTCTCCTCCTCTGTCCAAGGACAGCAGGAGCACCTGGGGAGGAGAGCGGTGCTGGACATCTGGCCCAGTGGGCAGTAGGTGTTCTCTGCTCCCCAACCTTCTTTTGCTCACATAGAAGGGCAGCCCTGATGGGTGCACAAACACAGAAGCAAGTGGGGGCTCAGATGGGGAAAATAGAAGCCCAAGCCCCTAAACCCAGCTTGCCCCTCTGACAGCCTGGAGAAGAGGTTGGAGGCTGCCCACCTCCCCTTCCTGTGCCCCTAGGAGAAGCCTGGGATGGCTGAATGTCTCACTGCAGGGGACAGGGGGATGGCTGGGGCCAGGATCTGGGTGGCCCTGGAGTCCACACTGGTGCTTCCTGACCTATTCCCACGGTGGCCCTCACCCTGGCCGTGGCCTGGCCTTCACCCAGGTCCCCTGGGGACAACTGCAGGGACCCTGGCAGTCACCCCCCCCCACAAACACACACCCGGCCAGCTCCGCGGGCCCAAGAAGGGGATCCCGCAGGCCCCACACAGAGGTGAGTGGGGTCTGCCTTTCCCGTGGGCGGCCTGGGTCTGAGCCTGGGGTGGAGGAGTGGTGGCTGCAGGGGCGTCTCAGAGCGCGAGCGGCACTGAAGGGTGGTGGGGTGAGGACTCCGGGGGCCTCCGGCCTCCCACCGTCTCCTGTCCGAAGCGCCCCCTCCCAGCCCCGTGCGGGTCGCGTGGCGGCCACTGCGCGGCCGGGCTGCGTGGGCAGGGGCGGGAGCGGGGCCGCGGGGCGGGGCGGGGCGGGGCGGGGCGGGGCTTCCCGGGGGCGGGGCCGCGGGGCGGGGCTTCCCGGGGGCGGGCGCAGCGCGCGGCCAGCTGGGCGGAGCCAAGCGCGGCCTCTGGCCCGTCACAGGCGCTCGGCAGGGCCGGCAGGGCTCGAGCGGCAGCATCCGGCCAGCGGCGGGGTAGGTGCGGGCCGGCCCGTGATGGGAGGGCCGGGCGGAGGCTCACGGCTGCTCCGCGCTGCTGCGGGTTCGGCCTGGGCGACCGCCCTACCCAGAGGCCCGCAGGGGTAGTGAATGCGGCTGTGGGGGGGGGGGTCGCTGCAGGAGTGAGGACTGCGGCCGGGTGGGCAACCTGGGGCCAGGCCCTGTGGAGTCGGGGAAAGCCGCTGCTGAGGGGAGAGATGAGCAGAGACTCAACCTACTGGGAGCAGCTAAACCCCTTGTAACCACCATCTCTGCCCTGTGGGGTCTGGGGGGGGCAGCCCCTTTCCCCCAGCTTCTCTTGGACACTAGAAGGGGGTCGCAGGTTGGGGGCCCCTGTGAGGCAGGGATGTAGGCTGTGGGAGGAGCAATGAAGGGCCTGGAGGCCCCAGAGCCTGTTTCCCGAGGTTCCAGCAGGGTGGGGGAGCTTGGCTGGGGAGCCCAGGGAGGGCCTAGGGCCAGACTCGGAGGGAGAAGGGCCTGGGCAGTGGGGGAGGGGTGGCCAGGCCCGGGCTGGGCCCCTCCTGTGAGTTGGCCATCATGCTAGTCTGTGACTGGTCCCCAGAGCCCAGTGCTCAACCATCATTTGATGACTGACTTACTGAGGGGGCCCACACGGCAGAGTGGAGGGCAGGGAACGGTTAGGGTGCCTAGAGGGCTGAGGGAGGCAACCCCCTGGGCTGCGGCTGCAGCCAGAGGCCCAGGTTCCCTGTGGTCGGCTTCCTGACTCAGACATGTCTCTCCAGTGAGAGGAAAAGCGGGGTAACTATGCAGGTGGGGAGTGGGAGATCACAAAGCCTAAGAGGCAGGGGAATGGATCAGTCACCCCCAGACCCCTCAACTTGGGCTGCTGGGGCTCCCAGAGTGCCTCCTGGGAGGTGGGTGCTGGCGGGGGCAGCATCTGGGACAAGGGCAGGGGTGGCGTGCCGGGGTGGGGTGCCGAGTGAAAGGTGGGGGGAGGGTGCCCTGCTGGATGCCTGGCCTGAATCTTCCCCAGGTCACTGGAGTGCGGTGTCAGCAGGAACAGGCCTGGCGCTTGACAGTCACGAGTGACATCAAATTTTACATTCTTGTCTAGACAGGGCAGTAAAGGGAGGACCTGGCCAAGGGGAGTCAGGGAGTGGGGGGAGGGGTGAATGGGGGTGGCTGAGGGTGATACAGGAGGTGGACGTGGCACAGCCATGACAACCATTGCCAGGGGTGGTGAGGGAGGCCCAGGGGGCTGCCCCCAGTGGGCATCGATGGAGGGCGGACTTCCTGAGACTGGCCCCCAAAGGTGAGGAGTGAGTGGCCAGTGAGCAGGCAGGGGGCCACACCTGCAAGGTGAGCAGGGCAGTGTGGGTGCGCTGGGGATGGGGGGTGGGGCCACACACAGCAGGAGACAGACCAGGGTGAGCAGATCCATTGAGAAGGTGATGGGGAACCATGGTGGGGTCTAGAGTGGGAGCAGGGCAGGGAAGGGTCCGCACTGATGTGGAGGGGTAAAGGGGGAGTGAGACTGAGAAGCCAGAGCAGGGGGAGATGGTGGGGTGCGCAGCGCTGAGGCATGGAGAGTCTTCTAGCAAGTGGGATTAGCAGGTCTTGAATGAGGCTCATTCTTGGGGAAGGAAACCTGCCCAGAGCCCTCTATGGAGCTGGGGGCCTGAGCCTAGGGTCTCTCTGGGGACAGGGCCTCCTCGCCGAGGGCCCTGTGCTTAGCGGCGTGGTGTCGGGCGCAGAGGGGAAGGGGGCCCAGCAGCCACATAGAGCGGAGCGAGCAGTGCCCCCCACCCCACATTCAGCCAGCCTGGCTCCGGCCGAGACACGGGAGGCCCGGAACCCTAGCGGGAACGGCCTCAGGCCGGCAGCCCCAGGGTGGGGCACAGGCGGCAGAGCCCTGCGGCATGGCCGCGTGGGCCCGGCAGTAACAAACCACCGGGGTTCGGGGGTGGGGGCGGGAGTGCGCGGCGGGGAGAAACCACTTGGGTTCCATTTTCTTCCTAGCAGTGGCGGGAAGGAGGTCTCCGGTCCCTCGGGAGAGGCTGCAGCGCGCCTTGGAGGGTCCGCTCGGCGCTCCGGTACCGTGTGTGCGCGCTGATGCGTGCGTACCACCGAGGCCCCGGGCGCCTCTCGGGGGTTCAGCGGCCCGCTCAGGAAAGGCAGGGCGGAGGCCCGAGCGCCCAGCCCGTCGGGCTCCGGAGGCCCCCAGACCGCCCTGACCCCGTCTTCTCTGGTCGTCCTCAGGTGCCGAACTCGCCGGGTGGGCCGGGACGTCTCCCACTCAGCAGGCCGGGCCCAGTGCCGGATCGCGCTGCGCCATGCCTGCCGGCTGAGCGCAGCCGAGTGCCGCCGCCGCGCTCCGGGCCGGCCGCAGGGCCTCGCCTCACCTCGGCGGGGACTGCGCGCGCCCGGGCCGGGGTCTGGGTGGCCCACCATGGTGCTGCCGTCCCCGGACCGGCGCCACGTGTGCCTGACGACGCTGGTGATCATGGGCAGCATGGCCGTCATGGACGCGTACCTGGTGGAGCAGAACCAGGGCCCGCGCAAGATCGGCGTGTGCATCATCGTGCTGGTGGGCGACGTGTGCTTCCTGCTGGTGCTGCGCTACGTGGCGGTGTGGGTGGGCGCCGAGGTGCGCACGGCCAAGCGCGGCTACGCCATGATCCTCTGGTTCCTCTACATCTTTGTGCTGGAGATCAAGCTCTACTTCGTCTTCCAGAACTACAAGGCGGTGCGGCGCGGCGCAGCTGACCCGGTGGCGCGCAAGGCGCTGACGCTGCTGCTGTCGGTGTGCGTGCCTGGCCTCTTCCTGCTGCTCGTGGCGCTGGACCGCATGGAGTATGTGCGCACCTTCCGCAAGCGCGAGGACCTGCGCGGCCGCCTCTTCTGGGTGGCGCTCGACCTTCTGGACCTGCTTGACATGCAGGCTAACCTGTGGGAGCCACCGCGCACCGGGCTGCCGCTGTGGGCCGAGGGCCTCACCTTCTTCTACTGTTACATGCTGCTGCTGGTGCTGCCGTGCGTGGCGCTCAGCGAGGTCAGCATGCAGGGCGAGCACATCGCGCCGCAGAAGATGATGCTCTACCCGGTGCTCAGCCTGGCCACTGTCAACGTGGTCGCCGTGCTCGCGCGCGCCGCCAACATGGCGCTGTTCCGCGACAGCCGCGTCTCCGCCATCTTCGTCGGCAAGAACGTGGTGGCGCTCGCCACCAAGGCCTGCACCTTCCTAGAGTACCGCCGCCAGGTGCGCGACTTCCCACCGCCGGCACTCGCCCTGGAGCTGCAGCCGCCCCCACCCCTGCACGGCCCTCCCGGGCGTCCCCACGGGCCCCCACCCACGCGAGACACTTTGGCCACGTGACAGGGGCCGCGGGGACCCGAGGGACGCCCCTGGGCGGGGGTGGCGCAGTTGGCCTGGGATGGGGTGGGGACCGGCTCCCTGAGGCGTCTGTGGCGAGCGCCTCTTCATCTCAGGAATCCCTCGGGCCACGGACCCGCAGGCCCTGCCTGCCTCAGGGTTTGGGGAGCGGGGGCAGACGGCCCCTGCCCACTGGGCCGTCTTGGAGGGCAGGGAGGGCCCTGCGGGGGGAGGTCAGGGTCCTCCGTGGAAGCCGCTGGCCCAGAATTTGGGGCCATGGAGGCCTCTGTCATTTTAAAGACTCGTGTTTACAGTTTTGTATTCCAAGCCTCACGGCTCTGCCTGTTTCATGCGTCCCTGCTTCTGGGGTTGGCAATAAGGTGGGTGTGGAGGGAGCTGAGAGGCTAATGGTGACAGTGGGAGCAGTCACTTTGGGCCTCCAGAGCCCTAGCTCTCCTAGGAGTTCCTGAGTAGGTGGCCGCTGTTCCTCTCACCCCCTCACTGTCCCCACCTGTGAAGTTCCCTGATCTCAACTCACTGCTCTTCCTGGGGTACCCTGACACCCACCCCTCAGCACCCCCAGGGCGTCCTGACCCCATGTCCCTGGTCCTCACCCCCCAGGCCTGGAAGCGCCTGACGCCCTGGTCCACCCGTGGAAACCTCCACTCCGCCCTTGGGCTCCACCAGCTCAGGACAGCCCAACACAATCAGGTTCCAGCTGTGCTCCAGTTAGGTGGCGCTGCTCAGGCCGGGAGCGGGTGGGCCTGTCCCCACTTCACCCTGGCCTCGCCCTCCCTTGCTCTGGGGGGGCTTCAGGTCCGGCAGCTCTGCCCTCTGGCCAGTCCGAGGAAGGCTGCAGTCTGGCTGGTCTGCTGCCCATGGTCAGGCTGCCATGCCCAGGCCCTGGCATGCAGCACTGCAGGGGACCCACCAAGCCCATGGCTGTTTGGGGTGATCATTGGATGAGTGATAGGTACACCTCATCATGTGTGACATAGCGTTTGTTGGTCCCCCATGATGTGCCAGTCGTGCTCCCTGCACGAGCTCCGCTTCTGATCTGTGCACAGATGAACAGAGGAAACTGCCCGCTCTCACCAAGGTTTTGCAGTCTCTTGTGACCTCTCCCAGGAAGGATGCAGAGCTGGTGCAGAGTGGGTCCTTCCTGAGCCTCCCTTCCTCCCACAGTACCACCCACCAGTGAGGCCAGTGGCTGGGGCCGGCTGTTTCTGTGATGTGGGGTGCAGCCTCCACCGCGGTGGGGCTATGAACCAAGGGGCTGAGGTCAAACTCATGGCCCAAGGTTTCTGCCCTCTGGGGTATCCTTGGGAACAGGGGGGGTCCTGGCCCCTATTCCAGCCTGGTCTCCCCTGGCATCCTGAGGTTGCCTGCCATGACCACAGGACAGAGAAGCCAGCCTCCTGGCTCCCTCCTCCTCAGTGATAAATTCATCAACTCACGAGTATCAGTGGAGTGTCCACCATGTGCTGGCCCTGTGCCGGGATCCTGAGCCAAGTGAGAGGTGGACGTGAGGGTAACAGCCCAACTGGGATCAGCCGCAGGAGGGAGGAAGGTGACAGCCAGAGAGGAGCAGGGAGGCCATCGGGGTGGACTCCAGGAGCTTTCATCGGTGGGGATGCCCAAAGGATCCCAGCGGAAGCTGCAGGCACAGTGACATTGAGGAGGGAGAGGGCTGGTGTGTTGGGAAGCCCAAAAGAAGCGTAGAGCAGGTGGGTGGGCACAGGAGTGGACCTAGGCTCTGTGTCATTCAGGCTTCTCAGAGATAAAGAACCAACATATATAGGTGCCGCTCCAGCCCAACTCAACCCCAAGACCAAAGAATACACCAGGCAAAAGGATACCCATGAGCTTTAATTAGGGATGAATAGGAGGATTTTTCCCAATGGGCCAATGATCCATGCGAACGAGAGGAAGGGGAGTGCCCTGTACAGCTCAGCAAGAGACTGGGTCTCAGCTGAGACTTGTGGAAGTTGATTCCTACGGTGATTGGACTCAATGACCTTCAGTGTCTGTGCTCTGGTCACACAGGCAGATGTGGGCTCAAGGCTCCACCCTTTCCCCTAAGGGAAGGGATGGGTGCTGACCCTGGGCCCACAACACACCCCACACAGCAGTCTGTGTTGTCCATAGGACAGACATTGTATCCATATTCCCCAACAACAGTGAAAGAGGCAGCAGAACACTAGCGAGATAACAACTTCACAAAGTGATGCCGCCATGGCCAAGAAGGGAATTAAACCATTCTACTGATGATGGATGAGACCTGTGATCTCAGCCTTTCTTTTCCAGAATTTCTGGCATGCTGTGTTCCGTCAAGGCCTCCTCGCAGTCCGGTTCACAGGAGTCACGGTCCAAGGCAGTCTGGTGGCACCTGACAGTGGCAGCTCGGCATTGAGATTTATTGTGGCAAAGTCTCATGAAAATCAGTTACAGGAGTGATCTGTCCTAATTCCCCTCAGGCTGTGGACCTGTGAAACTCAGAACAAGTTATCTGCTTCCAGTATACAAAGGAGGGTCAGGCATAGGATAAATGTTCCCATTGCCATAGGGAGAAATGGGAAGGAAAACAGGGGTCAAGTTCCCAAACAGTTCCTAAAACCTGCAGGGCAAGCTTCATTAGATTTCAAAGTCTGGGTGTCATTTATTTCCAAATGCCATATTTTTTCTCCCTGAATTTTCAGGGAACTTTCTGGGGTTATGTCATGTTAACTTAGGCATAATGGGTGCCATCAAGTCATTCATGTAGTTTCCTGGGGTATTGGGGGTCCTGGATTAATGATATAAATAACCAGTGGCATTTTTTTCCTATAAACGGTGGTTTAATTCTTAAATTTTGGTTGACCCCGAAACCTCACGGGCAGTGGCCATGTCAGCCAGGACCGTTTTTCCCTGCTGTCCAGTGCTTGTGGTGCAGGCAAGAGCAAATTATTTCATTACCTCATTATGGTTGTGACGTCGTCAGTCCTTTTACCTGAATTTGCAGCGCTTGTGTGTGTCCCACAGCTACCAACTCAGTGGAGGCAGGAACGGCTACTGGAGGTCATGAATCGAGACTGGTGACTGGATGTAACCGACTGGTCCCTGCGGCAGGGATGGTTTGTCATCCTTTAGCTGCTCTCTCAAAGCCCATTCGTTTATTCAACATGAAACACAGTTAGGTTGTGCCTGTGACAGGCAGCCTAGATGTCTTCCTGCATTTCTTTCCCCCGTAATGAGCAGCCAACAACAGTCCACTGCTCTGGCTTCCACGTGGCCATCCACACTGTTAGGCCCTGGTACACTGCCCACCTGACAGTGCAAACAGTTACTCCATCTCCTGGTTCGTGAAAAATGACCATCCGCACTGCTAAGTCCTTAATTCAGCCCATTGGCTGCTTTGCATGGTCCCAGTTTCCCCATATAGTGTCCGTACTAGGTTGCATGGCTACTGCCATCCAGGTGGCGGGCTGCCTGTGTGCTGATCCATCAGTATACCAGACTCCAGTATACTGCCAGGCCTGTCAACGGTGAGCACAGAAACAGCCACCTCGGGAAGATCAGCAGAGAGGGGCAAATGTCCTTCCACATAAGAAACTGGTCCTAAGATATCGTGCATGTCTGTGCTTAAAGGCTGTTATTGAAAATGCTGCACTGTAGCAAATAAGCTTTCCATTTTGTCAAAGTGCTCAACTGAGTACTTCCTGAATGCAGTTTACTGTGTCCTTTATCCACCCATGTATGTGTATGGCAGTGTGCAATGACACATAGCATTTGGGGGTTAGTCCTTAGCTTGGCCCCTTTCCAAAGCTGAGCCCCAAAGCCAGGGGAGCTCACTTTGCCTGTTGCCTTTGCCACAAGCCACACCCAAAGCCAATATTGGTACTGGCCACATGTAATTCACAAAGCACATCTGGGCCCACCTCTTAAAGCCTGAGCCTGTGCAATAGCCTGTTTGGCTTTTTCAAAACCAGCCTGCTGTGGAACGTCCCATTCTCGTGTTTTTCTTTTCCTGACTGGGACATACAAAGGTTTTAGAATCTGTGTTAAATGGAGTATAAATAGTCTCCAAAAACCCAACAAACCAAGGAAAGCCATGAGCTGTTTAAGATTATATGGAGAGGGACAATTTTGCACTTTGTCAACAACAGCAGAAGGAATAATAAAAAGAGTGACCTCTGCTGGCGGTTTCCACATTTTAAAATTTTGAGCTACCAAACCATGGCAAATAGTGGGATTATGAAGATATCCTTGTGGTAGCATGGCAAATGTCCACCATTGTCCCCAGCCACCCACGTGAAGGCAAATGCAGGCTAGCTGGAGGGATTTAAATAAATGCTTAAAAAAGCATTAATAAAATACAACACAAAATGAAACTGGCACAATTAACCACTTATGTCCTGCAACAAAGTACCTACATTTGGTATAGCTGCAAACAAAGGAAGAGTTCCTTTGTTAAGTTCTCTATAGTCAACAGCCATCCACAGGCACCATCAGGCTTCTCCACTGGCCAGCTGGGCTATTAAATGGGCTGTGAGTGGGGATTATAATGTCCACTCCTTCATTTCCTTAATGGTGGCAATGACTTCCATTGCACCCTGGTAACTTATATTGAGGCTCTGCTACCGTGCGTCTGGGGCCTTTACTGGTGACTACTTAGTGTGTACAGTTTTGACCACCTGGCACCAGAGACAGAATTCACCCACAGTAGTTTGCAAAATGGTATTTTGCTCTGGCCAGCAATGGTTAGTATAGGGCCCCCAACTCACAGCCTTTCCCATGTATCCAGTGTCTGCCAAGGCCAAAACCCTAGGTCCATTTGTGGGGGACCAAAAGATAGTTGTATGTGCGGCCTCTGATCCCCAGCTTCCCTGTATATTGTTCTTATTTGGGGCTCTCATCCTACCTCTTTTGCTAAGGGGGGTCCCCCCAGACCTTCGCGGGTGGGAGTGGTCAGAGGGCTCTTCACATGGCATCGGCTGTGTCTCTCGGCCAGAGTCCACGTCCTCCTCTAGGGGCCTGGTTTCAAGTTTAATACACCTCTGCCCCTTGGGCAGCTTGCCCCACAGTTGAATCAGTATTGTGTTTGGCTGCCTAACAATATCCTCAGTTTCCGCTCCACCGGCTGTCAGGTCTCTCCACATTTGTTTATGTGACACCTGGGTCGGAGCACCACGTCCCCTCAGGACACAGCCCAAAGCTCTGACTAGGTCCTGTTCATCTTAGGTGATCTGTTTCTCCCAGGCGTGCAGTCATTTGGGCAGCCTGTGAGACGGGCTGTCCTAAAGTGAGCTAAGAGTGGGCACCAAAGTCCCAAACGCTGATTGGGAGCAGTATGTAGAATTATCTCATTAATTCCTGTGGTGTAAGTTACACTGTCCGGTCTAATGCCACCCGGCGTACAGACCACATGCCTCACCCCTACGCTCCTCAATGCATGTTGTAGTTTGTCAATGGAATTCCAATAGGAGGTTTGATGGGGTAAATCCCCTTCCTGGGGCCACACCTCCTTACACTGGAATGTTAGCCAATTAAGTAGCAAATTTGTTTCCATTTTACGGGCTAACAAATGTATGCATTGATGCACAGAAGGGTGGGTGGAGAGAGAGGACAGCTTCTCATCTCATGCCCTGAGGGTGGCACACTGCACAACAGCATCCCAGAGTCACGGTAGCCAATTTCATATAAGTTCTTCAGGTTTTTGCTATACTGAGTCCCAATTTCTTGTAATTCAGCAGCACTAACGTCTCACACTGTGCCCAGTGGGTGCGCTTGGTCTGTGGCCGAGTCGGCGGCACCCCGTCTGCCTGAGGGCCCACTGGGCTGGGACATGCTCTGACTTAATTTCATGTTGGATCAGAGGGTGAACAAATTTACACCCTTCATGTTCCTCCCAGCCAGACTGGGAATCCTCATTATCTGAAGAAAAACCCACTGGGTCCCAATCAGGGGAAGTTAGGGTATGTCTTACTTGGACTCCAGGTAACCTCCTCCTCCCTACCCTAGTGAAACTACATGCCGATATTTCCAGATTATCATCTACTCAGCATAGCCTCCCACCTAAAATGTCTTTCAACTCTGCTTGGGCTACCCGCATATCCCTCTCCAACTTAAGTTCCTCTTTCAAGCAGGGAACTGCTGCTTTGGCTGTCAAGGCCTCTTCTGCAGCTGACTGCAAGGCCCCCAAAAGCAGCCAGGCTGTGGCTGCGGTGGCCTTCCAGCTTGCTTTCTCGTGTGAAATCCCGACTGTCCTGCGGCCTGTTGCAGGAGGGCTATTAGTCTTCATACTCCCCGGGTGGGCCCCACTCACCCAGGAGGGTAGTCGCCCCTCCCCAAATGGACGCTGCCATCCCAGGATCTCCTTCCCAGCATTGATGTTTTCTGTGGCTGGCAGCTCTCTAGCCTCCTGGCTGACAAAGAAACCTCATGAGCCTCCTGAAGGTTTATTTCAGCAGAGCCTCTTGAGATTTAGTTACAAAGAAACCTCAGCTGAGTCTCGTGAAAGTTGGTCACCAACTGTGGTTAGGCTCAGTGACCTTGGGTGTGCTCTGTCATACAGACCGCCGCGTGCTCAAGGCTCCAACCTTGTCCCAAAGGGAGGAGGTTGCTGACTTCTGGTCTGCCTCAGACACATATATATGTATAAAGAGATTTATTTTAAGGAAGTGGCTCCCTCAGTGGTGGGGGCTGGCAGGCTGAAAGCTCAGGCAGGAGTTGGAGCCAGCATTCTGATGCAGACTTTCTTCTCTGGGAAACATTAGATTTGCTCTGAAGGTCTCCACTTACTGGGTGAGACCCACCCACATGGCTGGTGGTCATCTCCTCAACTTAAATTCTGCTGGCTGTAGATGCTGATCCCTCAGGCAAAATACCTTCCAGCAGCATCTGGGGCACTACGGCCTGCCGAGTGGATGCATGAGGTCCCCCACCACAGGTCAGAGGAACAGCAGGAACCCCCAGGAGAGTTAGTTCTCATGGAAGAGGATGT
>PVKY010006388.1:0-16062 GCA_004027775.1 Bradypus variegatus
CTCCTCCTCTGCTTTTCTGCCACCCGAAATGATGGGGACCCCCCTTCTCCCCCAGCCCTAAGCAGGTCTTACGAGCTCTTGCCATTCATCGGGTCCTCACCTTCCTGAAAACGAACCCAGCCCCTACTTTCTCCCCCTTCCTTCCTTTCTCTCTTCTCCTCTTTCCTTTCCGGAGGAATGATTTTTTCCCCCAGGACCCATTCCTTCCGGTGCCCCAGCACCTCTTTCTTTTTGGTTTTCATGTTGCACTGTTCTCTGAGTTTCAGAGCCTCAGTCCTGCCCTCTCACACAGCCTTGTCCCAGTTCTGTGTCCTGCCTGCTCCCCTCCACCTGCAGGCTCTCTCCTCCTCGGTGACAGCCTCCCACCTGGGATCCCTCCCCCCCTACTTCCCTGAATAGAAATCCTTTGCTGGCTCTCGTGATCCAACAAGTTCCTTAGCTTGGCATTCAAGGCTCCACACCAGCTCGACCTAAGATCACTGTTCTGTTCTATCCCCCAGGCTTGCCCCTCTCCCACTCCAAACTGCTTGCTTCCCACTACTGTTTGCTATGCTTTCTTTCCTCAAGCGGTTCTTGTGCCTTTCCACCAGCTTGAAATGCCCATCCAGCCCACCTCCTGCAGGGAGCCTTCCCTGCTGCTCCCCCTCCGGGAAAAACCTCTGCCTCCTCTCAACACCCATGTTCACCCCCTCACAATACTGGGTACATGCTCCTTTGTCCTGGATTTATTTCTACATTGCCAGAAGCTGAATAGCATCTGGCACATAAAAGTTACCCCCAAAATATTCACTGTTGAATGAATGAAAGCAATGTCACATTCTCACCCTTTTCCTTGTCTGCCTCCAAACTTATTTCTAGAATTCACTAGAATTCCTTCCAGTGATCACATAATACCAAATGTTTGAAGTTCCCAGCTCTTTTTGGATAAAGCTCAGTACATCAGGGCTCTCTCATCATCTGAGTTACACCCACTCATCACTGTGCCCATGGGAGGAGAAAGTGATTGGATGGCTGTCTTCCGCTTAGCAATCAGCACTTTTGGCTTTCTGGGCTTTTGTGGCCACAAACCTGTGCAAGGGCAATCTAAGGGGGCTCCCACCGTCAGCTTCTTCTATAGGATCTGGTGGGGGAGAACGGAGAGGGAGGGGAAGGAGGAGGGGGAAAAGGGAAGAGGGAGGAGGGGGAGGAGAGAGAAAGAAGGGGGGAGGAGAGGGAGGAGAGAAAGTGGGAGGAGGGAGAGCAGCAACCATTTATACCAAGTGCTTATTATGTGCCAAGTCCTGAGGGAGGCCCGTCACCTCCAATATTTCATTTAATATCCAACAATCACATGAGATACGGTTACCCTCTCCTCTCTTAAGGCTAGGAAAGTGTATCAGTGAGATTCAGTACCTCGCCCAAGATCACACAGCTGCTAAGTGTGTGTCATATATATTCAAATGAACTATAATTCCCATACCATAAAATTCAAGCTTTGGAAGTGTACTGTTCGGTGGGCTTTAGTATATTGACAAGGCTGCACAACCATCATCACCAGCTAATTCCAGAACATTTTCATCACCCTCAAAAGAAACCCATACCCATTCGTACTCCCCATTCACCCCTCTCCCCAGCTCCTGGAAACCACTAATCTACTTTCTTTGTATATAGATTTGCCTTTTCTAGATATTTCATATAAATAGAATCATACAGTATGCATTGCTTTGTGTCTGGCTTCTTTCACTTAGCATGATGTTTTCTAGGTTCATCCACGTTGCAGCACATACCAGTACTGCATTCCTTTCTATGGCTGAATAATAATCCATTGTATGGATATACCACATTTTTTTGATCCATTCATCAGTTGATGGACATTTTGGTTGTTTCCAGTTTGGGGTTATTTGAACAATGCTTATATGAACATTGGTGAGCAAGTCTCTGTGGGGACATGCATTTCCATTTCTCTTGGTATATGCCTAGGAGTAGAACGGCTGGGTCTTATGTTAACACTACATTTAACTTTTTGCGGAAATGCCATCTGTTTTCCAAAGCAGCTGCACCATTTTACGTTCCCACCAGCAGGGTTTGAGGGTGCAACCTGCCTTTCTGACTCCAAAGCCCGAGTCTCTTCCTCGAGGCTGCACCTCCTCCCCCAGCTGGCAAGCGCACAGCCTGGGTGAAGCCGGCGCACGCACGTGCACCCCCACCGAGGCTTCCATCAGTCCTACCTTCAGTGCCTGCTCCTTAAAGTACTGCAGGGCGTAAGCAAAGATGTCAAGGGCTTTGACTTTTTTGCCATTTGCCGCTATCAGGTCTGTATCCACAGTGAGGTCCTGGTCGGGGGGAAGGAACAAGATCAGGAGCAGAAGACAAAGGAGCAGCATAGCTTTTGGCTTTGGGGCTTGCTGAGGATCTGCGGAATCCCAGTGAGCCACATTTATGCTTCCTAACAGTTGAGGTAGCAGGCTAGCACTGTGCATCCCCCAAAACAGGGCCTGGCAGCCTTGTCCCCTTACTGTGTGGGAGGTTCTGGCTGTTCCTTTCAGCTGCCACCTCCAATTCTCCCCCCTTCCTCCCTCCTTCCTTCCATATCTCTCTCTTGTTCCCTCTCTCTCCTGGATCCTCCGGGAGCAGAGGTTTTGGGTCAGAGATGGAGCCCACCAAGAGAAGCAAGGCAGCAGGCATCTGAGTGCAAGTTACATACTATTTTTGCCTGTGAACACACATGGTCGCCCTTGGGAGGCTCCCGAATGGAGACCAAAATCGTGCCAACTCGCTGCTGAGTGCAATGCTAACCAGACACGAAGTTTTCATTCCCCAGTGAGCTGCCAACCAAGCAACCAAAATAGAAGTGCACCTATTTTAAGGCTTGTGCTGTCTAATTCCCTGTGAATCCAGCATCTCTGCCTCCTTTCTCCACAAAAGCTAAAGCAGTTGCTGAGCGTGGTCCTTGGGCGGAGGGTGCTCTGTGAGAGCCCAGACGCTGGGTGGACGGAGGTCATTTAAAAATGATGAGGAAATGCCCTGAAGGTTGGGGGATGGGCATAGGGTGGGAGCAGAAAACAAGAGGAAGCTCCCCAGTTTCCCAGAACCAACAGGTTCATTACTGCCAGGGAGGAAAAAAAAATCAGCAGGGGCTCTGGATTGATCCAGGCTGAGTAATTATGCTCTGCCTTTGGAACATGAGGTGGCATTGAGTTACTAAACTCAGCCTTAGTGGGTCTGCTAGTCACCCTGACACCAGACACTCCTCCCAAACAGCCTTTGGGGAGGCAGCTCTCAGCACCAGAAAGCCTGGGCTCGGACAGAGGCCTGTGCCATTCTGATATTTAGCACTGAATTCCTACAGGTGAAATGGGAATGATTGAGACCTAGCAGAAGCGAATGGGCATTTATTTCTGCTTGGGAGGAGTCTAAGGGCCCCTGGGTTGGAAAGATCGACCGAGGCTGGTGGGACCTTGGCTCTCCAAAGCAGAGGACTTGGGGCCCTGGGCCAGGCTTGCTCACCCCAGTGGTGTGCAGCTTCATCTTGAACTTCTCCAGATACAGCCACTGCTTGGCCTCACTGGGATCCAGGTCGTGGTAAAAGTCCCTGGCGGCATAGCCAAAGCTGTGGAATTTCCTCTCAGGGGTCAGCAGGATGGTGGTTGGTGTCTTCTGGTTGGACACTCCGGGGTCACCTCCTTCCCATCGCCTGCCACCGAGGAGAGAGCAGAGGTTATCGGACCTTGTCTCAAAATGTCAGATGTTCAGGCGGCACTGATTTGAGCACCTACTGCCTACACAGCGGTTATTGATGTGGGAGCTCACAGGAGCTGCTCCAAACACATCCTGGCTCTGCTGGATGAGTGAGTGACCAGAGACAAAACTTCAGTTAAAAGGACAAACCAAAGGGACCAGCTCCCACGTCCATGCTCAATAACCAAGGTCTGACCTTATCTTTTCACTTACCATTTACTGAGCAAATACTGTGTTCCAGGTGCTGGTGACACAGAAATGACACATTCATGTCTTGGCCTTCAAGGAACTCACAATCTAGCAGGCTAATTTCTGTTTTGTTTTGTTTTGTTTCATTTGCAAGCACTCAAGAGCCGATATATAGATGGCTTTAATCCTCTTTGAAAGAAGGTAGGTATAAATAAATGCACAAATACCTACCTTACCAGATGGAAACTGAGGGGCTCAGGGGAACACCACAAGAAGTAGGGGAACGCAGACATGTCAGCCGGTGGGGGAGCAAAGACTGCAGGATTCAGGGGAGACTTGAACAAGTGACAAACAATGGGTCTTGGAGGAGGGCAGGCTCTGGGCATGTCATAGCAGGGATGGGGAAGCACATTCCAGGTTGCTCCGGGGTGGGCAAGCACCAGGTACGTATGGGGAATGCCAAGTGATTGTGTTGGGGAGAGAAAGTGCAAAGTGGAGGAGTGGGAATGAGCTTGGAAGGCAGGTTGTGAGCAGACTGGAGAGAGGCACTAGGAGTTAGAGATTTAATCAGTGGATAATGGGGAGCCACTAAAGGTTTTAGAAGAGGGGCATGACAGAATCAAGCTGTTGTTCCTGGGAGCAAACTGGCAGCAGCATGGAGCTGGACTAAAGGGAAGAAGGGCAGGAGTCAGGAGGCTGATGAGGAGGCCCAGGCCACAGTCTGGGAGCAGAGCTGAAAGAGCCCAAACAAGGTTAGAGACCCACAGGAGGGGTGGGGTGGAGGGGTGATGAGCCATTCCAGAGAAAGGACCAAGCAGGGGCCAGAGCACTCAGCGCGGGAGCCTGGAGAAGACAGTGCCATTCACAGGAGCCAGGAGCCCTGGGCAAGAGGGAGGTCAGAAGGGACAACAGAGAGCCCCAGTTGCACAGATTGGCATTGAACTCCCAGAGAGTACTCAAAAATGCAAGCTTGGAGTTCCTGGGAGAGATCCAGGCCAGAAACAAAGCTGGGAGCCTCCAAATAGAGTGATGGCCACACCTCCAGGATGGGATGAGTGCCCGGAGGACAAGAGGGAGGAGAGAAAGGACTGCATCCTGCTTGTTATAGGCTGAAGAAAAAGCGCCAGAAGGGGAGAGGTGGGCAGGCAGACAGACAGATGTGATGGGACTGCATCCTGGAATAGATAGGAAAGGGGATGGAGCAGGGCAGGGGAGAGGTGGAACCTCAGAGACGTTTCTTCCTTCTCTCAGGAAGAAAGGAAGGAGGAAACGTGGGAATGGGGAGGGGCAGGTGACTCATAGACCCCCAGAGCACCAGGCTGCTGGGGGGCCACCCGTCCTGCCATGACCCCTACAGGCAGCCCCAGATGGAGCCTCTTTTCCTTGCCCACCCTGGGGAGGTTGCTGCATTCCCGGCTGAGCTCAAACCAGCTCCCGATGCTTCATCATGAAGAACCAGCGGCCATCCCTGCCAGGTGGAGAGCCACGTTTATCCAGATATGCCACTCAGGTGGGTTTGGAATCATCCCTGGCCAATCTCCCAGTCCAGCTCCACCAGGACACGGGTGTCCACTCCGGGAGCCAAAGCCCTGTGGTGACTGCACAGGACACAGGGAGCGCACCGCCCCCGGGTGCCAACGGCCAGGTGGACCCCGGGACCCTGGGCCCCGAGAGGCCTGGGCTTCCTACTGTCTCTGAGTGGCTGTTTGCTCATTGGATCTCCCCTTTAAAGGCATCACTCATGACAAAGCAAACAGAATAGTGACCAAAAGCCTTTGCAATCAGCATTAATAAGACAAGGAAAGGGTCAGCAGCTCAAACAACAAATGTCAATACTTAAATGCTTGGGGAAATTACCAGCAAGAAGCCTGGTTAATGCAGACAAGGAATGTAGTCCATCAACACCCTCTCAAGCACACATCTATCCCAGAAGTTGAGGGATATCAGATCTTAGGTGGGCTCGATAAATAACTGCACCGTTCAGAAAGCGCAGGAAGCCTGGGCAGGCGTGTTTTCAGCTCCATGAACCCTCCTCATCAAGGTGGCATCCCCGCCCCCACCCCACCCCGGGGGTCACTCAGGGATCTAGTCTGGGCAGCCAGGACAGAGAAAAACCTCCACCAACGCTTACTGCTGACCTCGTGCTCTGGGTCCCACGTGGGGACCCAGGACATCTCTCTGCTACACCCAAAACAAGAATTTTATGTTCTTCTAAACAATCAAAAAGCCAGTGTGATTTGAGAAAAGAAAACAAAAAAAAAAACAAGAATTGGGGTAGTGAAAGTGCAGCCTGTGGAGAAAGGCAGACCTGCCATTTCCTGATTCATGAGCAGGGTCGAGCGCCTCGGCCCCTCCGTTCCTCAATTTCCTGATCTGTAAAATGGGTGTGTTTGTAGCACCTGCCTACACAATCCATGTAAAGTGTTGGGCACAGTGGAACTCAATAAATATTGGGTATTTTTATCGTTGTAATAGTAAATAGCTGAATAAAATTGGAGGATTTTTAAATTATCTTTTTTGACCAAATTAAACAATTGGCTTGATACATTTTTCCAAATTGGAATATGTGTCTGACCTAAATATATTGAAACACTCTTTTAACATTGGAAGGGAAACCTTTTTAAAATAAGGATAAAGAATAAATAAATTAATTAAAAAATATATATCCACACAGTACCATTCACAGATGGACTTATTACTATTCAATGTATCATTTTCAATAGGTAATGAACTCCATGAGTTTTTTCCCTTCATATTTTTATCCCTATATTCCATTTAAACATTAGCTACAACAAACTAAACTTTCTCATTTACAAATTTGGTCAGTCTATATCATGGTTACATTAATATGCTCTGATTGAAATAAAGTTCACATATAACCTCCCTCCAAAATCTCCATGATAACTAAAAAATGTCTCTAAAATCCGTGAACGATTTTGGTGCTTTGTATATATCCCCCCCAAACAAGTTCAAGGCTATTCTCTCTTTCTTTGCTGTTTTCATTGCATGACTATCCTGTGGGAAAAAACATTTCTTAGACAACTACCCAGAAACTGATAAACATGGGTTCTAGCTGTGAATACTGTCCTTTTCCATTTGGGTTTTCCGTCTTAGTCGATGACAGCCCTGTGGCTCCTCGTAGCATCTGTCTGGCTAATGGGGGGTGGAATTCTTGTGACATCAGACACTGAGGGCTCTGCTGTCATCAGGGTTTTCTAACAGGACAGGCTTTTCATTATTTCCGGACAAAACAACACCATTGAGTCTCTGGAGTCTCGTAGGACAAGGGCCTCGGGATGAACCACCTCTGCTTTTCAGGAGGAAAAGTGGGGCCTAAACCAAAATTGGGGCAGGGGCTCCTTTTACTCTGACTTGTGTTTTAAATAGCACTTTATGAAAAACCTAAAATCTTACTTTGGGCACTATAACTAAATTACACATTCAGTTGAAGGAATTGCAAAGCCAATGACAACAAATCTTCAGAGTCACCCCTGGGAATGGAAAATTGGGGTGATTAGCCCCTGGCTTCCCAAGTTTTGTAGGGCCACAGACTTTGCTAGAAGGCTGTGGAGCCGACAAGTGGCGCCAGGAGAGCCCAGAAGGCCTCACACGCGTCCGATCATACGTGGATGGGGGCGGGCGTGAGGCGTGCATGCCGCTGTGTGCGGTGAGGGGAGAGTTCTCCTGAGCACAGTGTGTCCCAGGAGAACCAGGGCGGCTTTGCCTTTTGTGTTCACTCGGCTGAAACTCACCCCACGTGGCTTTTCGTCAGGCATGGTGCTTGTTGCTCCGGGTACTGTCAGCCCATAACTTTTCCTCACTTGGAAAATTATCACCTTCTGTATTTACATTTCACCATGTGCTAAGCACTGGGTGGGAAATCTCATTTAGCTTGCACATGCCACCTCGTGAGTCAGGGGCTGCTGACGTCCCCACTGCACAGATGAGGAAACTGAGGTTCAGAAGGTTCAGCAATTGCCTGAAGGCTCCCAGGAAGTGGCTGAGCCGGCAGCACCTGGATCACCTCCAGCACCAGCACCCGCTAAGCCCTGCCCCTGGTGCCCTGGCTGCACCCTGGAATCAGCTGGGCTGTGTTGCAGACATCCTAGCATCCAGGCTCCTACCAAGACCAACCCCATCAGAATGAAACCAGCCCTTTCACGGACTTGGAACCTGGGCCCCAATATCAGAAGTGGCTTGCCCAAGGTTTGGAACCCAGGACCCTCCCCCATGTGCTGCTCCCCTGTCCGCTGACCAAGCCGTCTGCCTTTCCCCCAGTGGCCCCCAGGTCTCCTTAGGCCCTGCCCACAGCACTTGCCTCATCACGTGGATGCATTCCGGCTCCTTGGTGAAGCTGTAGGCATAGCCACTGGACGTGGTCCCAAAGTCAACGGCGACTACCACAAGAAACGTCTGCTGCTCGGAGTCATTTGGGTCAGTGTCATTCTAGAGAGACAGTGGGACGAGGGCCTGTTTGGGCCTGGCTTCTGGGAGGATGCCCCAGGGGGCTCCAACCCCGCCCGGCTGGGTACCCACCGCAAACAGGACATTCTGGCTCGACTCTGCCACGGGGTGAGCCCTGGGGAGGGGACAGGCCAGCCTCAGCCCCTGCCTGAGTGGCTCAGGGAGAAATGGAGGAGCCCCTGGCCTGCTGGCGGTTGCCCAGCCGAAGACGAGGGCCAGGCCAACTGGGCAAGGGCACACGCCAGCTTGCCCTTTCCCAGCTGCATGAGAGTGGGGATAATTACGGAAATTCACCCGGCGGCCCAGTCGTTCCCTGGGTGCACACAGTCTCTCCCCTGCTGCCCTGCCAAGGCCCCATGCAAACCTCAGGCCACTGCCCAGAGTGCGTGCCAGCTGTGCCCTGTGTCCCTCCCAGGTGACCTGTCCATCTGTGCCAGTGGGATGCATGCAGGAGCAGGATTGGACACCAGAGGGGCCTGGCCCAGTCCTGCCACACTAGCTATGTGCCCCTGCAAGGGCCATCCCCTTGGGCCAGAACAGTGTCCTCCTCCATCAAAGTGAGTTTACTGGGCCATTCTGGGTTTCAGATCTTTTTTTCTTTTCAGCTTTAAAAAAGACTAAAAAATGCACACGTTTTGTTTTTGAACTCCTCTAGAACTCCAGATTATGAAACCAATACACTTTGGATTTGGCATGCGCTGATTAAAGCAGGGGATGAGCACCCCACCCAGCTGGCCTGTCCCCTATCCCCACATACCTATTCCAGGGAACCTTCAGGAACCTGGCCGCAGGTGACCTGCCCTCCCAGTGTGTCCGAGACTGAGCGAGTTCCCAGGACACGGGACTTTCCATGCTTTTCAGCACCTCATGGTGGCTCCAACATTCTCAGCAGGATCTTCTTTATGGCTCTGAGCAGCCCATGAAAAGCTGCCCTTTCCTCTCCTACTTTCACTGCCCTTAAGCACACGTAAGCCCCTTTGAACAGCTGCCCAACAATGTCCATCTTTAGCGCTGGGTAGCAGGGGAGCCGCAGCTAAACCCTGCTCAGGTCCCTCCCAGGCTCACTGCAAAGGCAATTACCCAACCACGGGCTTCTGGGCATGGCAGTTAACAAAGCTGCCCTCATAAGGCGGGTCTGTGAATCGCTGATTCACAGCTGGAAACCGCTGCTGCGTTCCCAGTGGAAGCCTCGCAGGCTCTGTGCCCCAGGTCTTTAAGGCTGCTCCCACCTGCCTGCTCGGGTTTCCCCAAGGGTCAACGACTCCCAAGCACCAGTTCCACCTGGGAAAGCTGACGCTGCGTACACCAGGGCTTCGGGAAGGGGCAGCAATGTCAAGAGCTGTCTGGCAGAGCCAGACTACAGGCTAGGGGACCCCCGAGAGCACCGAGGCCTCTCCCTCTCCCACTTAGAGGCGCGACCGTCCACGGCCGCATAGTGACAAAGATGCAGGCGCGGCTGGCCCCTCCCCACTCCCCTTCCAAGGGCTGGCAGTTCCTGGGGCCAGCCACACGTGCACACAGTGACCCCGCACATCATTGGAATATTCCGTGTCTAGCCCAGGGGTTCTCAAATATATATATATATATATATATATATATATATATATATATATATCATACATAAAGAGTCTGAGCCACTGTTTGGATTAATCTATTACATCAAAATTATGCCACCTTATCATCCTTGGGTATCAGCCGGCCCTGGATTTACCACCGGCCCACTACCCCAGGCAAATTAGCTCTCCAAGTCTCAGTTTCTGAACCAGTAAAAAGCAAATAATAATCCCTCCCTAGCAGAGCTGTCAGAAGATGAAATGTGATCGTGGAGGGGGCACTTAGCCTGGGGCCCGGCACATGGCAAGTGGCTGCACAGTCCACTGTGATCGTCGTTAGCTTCACCGAATTCCATCTGGTGGGCCCTGTGCGGGGAAGGGGCTTGTCTGGGCTCACACACGAGTACCCGGTCAATTTAATCTCTACCCAGGGAGCTGGAGGGACTGCCCGGCAGCCTATCCTAGCGGAAAGACCCAGAGAGCAAAAGCTCCCACCCCACACACACACATACACAGATCTTACCACGATATGAGAAGGAGACAGAGGTGTTATTCCTGTCTCCCCAAGACTCCGGGCTGGAGAGGAATATGCAGACGAGGGGGCCGTTTCTGAAAGGAAAGACAAAGCACACTCCTTAGAACTGATCCTGGGCACAAAAATAAGAGCTCGGTGGCTTTCATCTCCCATGCACCGTGGCCTCCAGAAAGCCAGCTAACGTCCAGCTAACGTGGTGGGCAAGGCTGAATCCCAGCCAGAAAGGCAGATGGTCTGTTCCAGCACCTCCTAGTATTTAGTATTTAAAATGAGACCAAATCGACCATCAGTGCCCTCACTGATGTGTGCCCCAACCCCACTGGGCAGGAGACACTGCTCATTGCCCAACAGCCCCCACCCCCTGGTCTAGTTCCCTGTAAGAGCCAGTTCTCAACCCCGGGTCCATGAAGGACTAAAGGAAACGGCAGTCACATGGGATTCTATGCAGAAGTTCTGTGTTCATTGTCTAGGAAGAGGATGCATAGTCCTGGGGTTCCCAAAGGGGTGAGGGAACCCCTCAAGATTAACAACCCCTGTCCTGGGAGAATAGGACTTGTGAGTACGACTTCCAGAAAATGTTCCCTTGCCAAGTGGATATATCATCTCTTCCTTCTCTCTGGCATGAGATCCCTGCCAGGGCTTGGTGAACTCATCTCTCTTCAGTGGTACTGGAGATTTTTTACATTCAGTAGAAAAACCAGAGCAAACAGACAGATCGATTAGCCTTCCTAACCCAGGCAGACAGGGACTCATGACAGACACAAGGTCACCCTGGAGGAGCGCAGAGAGCAAAGCCACAGAAATATAATTTTGTTGATTGCCCAGCTGCCCTTGCAATCATTTCGTCATGATATTTATCCTGAAATTTTCCCTGCGGTCAGTGGCTTTCCCCCCAGGACTTAGCACCTGAGGAGAAGTCACGCTCTCTCTGGCTGGTTCTGGGAAGCCCTACAAGAGTCCTCCCTGCCCTCTGCCCAGGACTGGTAGGGCTGGCAGAGCAGCAAGAAAGAACCGTGTGCTCCCACTGTGGGGACGGTGGTGCCAAATACTGGTGCCTTCAAATACCAGACACTGTACAAGGTGCTCTACAAATACCGCTGCATGTAGTACATAGCCCAGTATCAAAGGGAAGAAAAGGGTAATACCCTAAAACAATATTTCAGATAAGGAAACCTAGAGGGTTTGAGGTGCCCAAGAAAGGCTGGTGTAGTTCTAGGGGTACACTCCAAGCGATCCCATCTTCCTCTCTACCAAATCACATTGGGTTTATCCTGGACTCTTACGGTTCATGCTTGGTGAGAACTGAAACAGCATCATTACAGTCGGTACCAAATGGGCTGAGGGAATGAAAGAAATCGTGAAAAAGTAATGGGAAGCCTCAAATCCATGCAGCCACTTCTCTCGGCTTGCCCCTCCCGATGAGGCTCAATTCCACCCTCTGGGAGAAAGGGATGTAACCAAGTAATCACAGGGGCAAAAACTCAGCTTGCTCATCTGGGAAGGGGTGCCTTTTAGTGCTCTTGAAAAGAGAATGGTGAACTAAGCCTGGCTCCCGGACTGGTCAGCTAAGTCTCACTATCACCTCTCTTTGCTAAGTTCCCATGCAGGGAAACTCCACCTCTGCAGTATGGTCCAGCCAGATGGCCCTGCCACCTGTTGATAAGAGAGCTGCCCAGCCCATAGCCCTTTGGACAGCCCACAGAGAGATGTCATCCAGCACTGGGAGCCACCCTCTCTCCACCTGCTACCTGGAAGGCTTGAGGCCATGTGGCCATATTTGCGCAGAAGGTCTTGGAAGAAACCAAATGTCTAATTGCTCAGAAAATCTGGTGTTGGCAATTAACAAACAAGCAGACGAACCATCCACCCCGCTGTCTGCTTGGTTCTAATTATCCCATCACTCAGCCCTTCTCTGAGCATGTCCCTGGGTTGTCCCACTGACTTGCAAAATGGCCTGTGTCAGGACACACAGTGAACACATGCCTTGGCCCCCCAGGAGTCTCCAAGATACTTGAGGGCATGAACCAAGAATTTTTTGGTTCTCCATGCATTTCCCCGCCTCTGCTGCATCTGGTATAGTTGGAGACAAATCATGTGACTTGCTGATCACTCAGCCATGCCTAAAAGCAGTTGCATTTCATGAGCTTTCTCCAACTGAAATTAAAATTCAGTTATATTATGCAATAACTTGATGCTGATTTGCATACAAGGTATGGAGGAGTGACAGTTTTCTAGATATAGATATATGCATATCTTGCCCACCTACATCTACATATATTGCAGATCACAGATAATTTTCCAGTTAATATCCATCAGTTCAGGATAGAAACATACAAAGCCTGTGATGACAAAACTGTTCTCAGGCTGATATTTCTTTATTTAACTATTTAGGACGTCAAAGGAGTACTCAGAAATTCTTGGAAAAAAGGATATGGAAAAGTCCACCATAGCCCCTGAGGTGAATAGGGAATTTCATTCTGCTGTGCTGATAGTCCCAGCAAGACTTGAGATCACTCATTCAGTAGTAAATGATTAGGAATGAACACAAAGGGGTCAATGGAATATCATCTATTAACCTACTGCTTTTTAAAATAATTTCAAACTTACAGGACTGTTGCAAAAATAATACAAAACCCATACAGAGAACTCCAACATACCCCCAACCTAGATACCCAAATCCCCCAACTTTTAACATTTGGCCACATTTGCCGTATCATTCTGCCTCTCTATTCATCTATCTATCCATTCATCAATACATCCATACACCCAGCCATCCATCCACCCACCTACCTACCTTCCTATCTATTTTCTAAATATTTGAGAGTAGGTTGCATACATCATGCTCCTTGAACACGTACCACTTCCAGGTATATTTCCTAAGAACAAGGGTATTTCACTTATATTTAATCACCTTAAGTGCAGTTATCAAGTTGAAGCAATTTAATATTGATATTAAGCTATATTCCAATATTTTTTATATGTCACAGTAATGTCCTTTTAGGCCTTTCCTCCTCCATTATTAGTTCCAGTCTAGGATCATGGAATCTATTGTTTTTTTTATGGACATGAGCTTATACATGACCGGAGAGAGTTGATATATGAGTATATATACAAGGTATATGCTATGTGTCCTGGTTATCAATTATACACAGGTCATTATCCACAGCAAGAGACACTAAATGTCATCAACTGGGGCCCTGTTTAAACTTCTTATATAAAACCAGTACAATTCCATCTCCCCATGATACTCCCTCCTGCATGATGCTCTAGTTCAGCACCTACAGGCTGACTTTTGCACATGGGAACAGCAGGGAAACGCAAAGCCAAAGACCGACAAGAAGAGAGGATTTGACAGTGCAGGCTTGGATGTGAGGAAGGAGTCAATGAAAAGAAAACCCAGACCCATCTGTGAAGGGAGGGAGGGAAGACTGGCAAAGAGATGAAATAAAATGCTTTAACAGGAAAGTTGGAAAAGGGCAGAGCTGAAGATGCCAGTTTTCAGAAATACCTACTTGGATATTCCAACTAGGTTAAATAAAGGCCACCCAAAGCATCTTCCACAGCAAACCTTAAGTTACCTTGAAATCCAGGAGCAGAGAAAGTGTCAATGATTTCATGTCACAGAATCAGGAAAACACTATTTTAAGAATGCTAACTATCAGCCACAAAACTACAAGGATGAATCTAGTTCAGCTGAGGAAGAGCCCACAAGCTTTCCTGTGAGCAAATATACATTAATTGTCACATCTCCTTTGTTACTAGTTTTAGATGAGTAAATGTCTTCTGTATTCAGTGTGCATCAATCTTTTCTAGCTTAGTGAATATAAAAATAAGTTGATAAGGGTGTTTGTAAGTTCACTCTTATATCTGGACCCCCCAAGCACATTACTTAATCAAGTCACTTTCAAAATAATTTTGCAGCAACTGGGGGGGGGGGTATATAAATAAATAAAAATATTTTTGCAACAAAGTAGAGCATAAAAATAAATGAGAGTTTTACTCAAACAACAAGTCTCCAGCCACAGGATATTTCAGACGCCCAAACCAGGTAGCTGAGAAGAAGCTAAGCTTAATTTATTCGTTTAATACTTGCCTGAGTGGTGTAAGAATTAAAATGTAGGCTTTGTCTGGGTTCCTGCTGTAAAATGCAAGTCATGCAAACTTCAGACACATTTTTATTTGCTCCTGGCTCTAATGGCTTTAATCAAAGCAGACATTCTTAAAATAAAAAACAGTCTCGATAAGAGAATGTCAAAAAGAGCCGTAATTCATGAACTTGGTTCTTGCTCTTCTCTGCTGGGAACATTAGTCAGCAAATGGCTGTGAGCAGTACTGTAGACCTGCTGAGATCCATCAAATCGATCCTGCTCCATAAAAACATTTTTAAAGAGAAGACAGAACCTCAGGCTGACATTATTCTCCGAGTCTCCAGACTCATGCAGAATGTGACAAGCAGGCACACAAATGGAACCTCCCTACCTCGCCAAACAGGCCTTCTTACTGGCTTTTGTGACTCTATCAAATAAATGATCAATTTCAAAAGGATTTTTAAGGTCTGATTTTTACAACTAAACAAATACAATATATATTTTTATTTCTTTTCTCCTGCTGGCTGTGAGATGACAGGTGTTCGCTGAAAATTGCCTAAAATCAGGCTATTTGGGGGGGGGACCCTCTCCCTCTCTCTCTCTGTCTTTCCTTATATTCCCTCTCTGCAGTGTCATCTCTGAAAATTGATCAGCTCAAGGTCAGGTATTAGGCTGCTGGCAAAAATCTTTTAAGAAGGAAAATAAAAAGTCTTTTATTACCCTATAACAGGCTTCATGGCTAGCTGAACTAATGCATTATTACCGTAAGCTGAACTTCCATTCCAGTAAATAATTTATGGGGTTTTTTTTTAATCACCATGTCCAGAGTAAATGGAAATTTTATTGGCATGAACCAGGAGACTCTCTCACTACAAAGGACACTGAGTGTAACAGCGCTGCTCTCCAAATGCTAAATAATAATTATGGAATAAGCATTTACCATGGCAGATACTACAGCGCCAAGAGCAGCACAAGAACGGGGGGCTGCACCAAGCCCATCCTGACATCTTCCACTTAGCCCTCCTGCTTCCCTGGATGGTCCAGGAGATGAGATGCCCCATGAAAGAACTGGGGCTACTGTGTTTCCCCAAAGGCAGAGAAACGATGCCCATGATGCTGTGAACCCAGACTGCCGGCGAGAGCAGTTCACATTCTCTCTTAACTGAAGGACCCCCCTGCAGGTTCACGGCTTCCAAATGTGTCTCTGCATGTCCAGACAACTGCTGGGAGAGGTGGGGAAATGCTTTCTAGGCCAACAGTTCTTCCTACTCATTGTCATGAATTATACTCAGCACTGGGAGAGGCTCTACCCAAGCACCCACACACGTAGTAAGGTTCTCTGTCCACCTGGTGTCTCTTTCAGAGACTTGGGCTTATCGGGGCAGGGCCATGTCATAGTTCATCTCTGATTCCTCAGCTCCTGACATGTTACAGGCACTCAATAAACATCTGATGGATGAATGGATGGATGTTTGGAAGGATGGACATATAGAAGGATGGAAGAATGGAAAGGAAG
>PVKY010006389.1:0-16050 GCA_004027775.1 Bradypus variegatus
TTCAAAAGCAACCACTACAAGAAAAGTGGTATACTGAATAAGCTGATTAAGAAGATCAAATCACAAAAATTCTTAATTAAGCTGACTAAAATCAAATTACAAAAATGCTTAATTAATACAAAAGAAGGGAGGAAAAGAAGAAAAATGGAATGTAAAAATCAATGGAATTTTTTCAACAAATGGTGCTAGAACATTTGGATATCAATATGAGACATACACATACACATCTGGAAATTGACCTTAAACTATTTATAAAAATAATTTAAAATAGATCATTAGCTTATATATATTAGCAAAAGCTATAAAATTTCTAGATAAAAACATAGAAGAAAATTTTCCTTACTTTGGTTTATGCAAAGATGTTTTCAGGTGGACACAGAAAAACATGGACTATAAAAGAAATAATTGATAAGTTAGACTGCAACTAAATTTAAAATTTTGCTCTTCAAAAGAGAATGAAAAGGCAAGCCAGAGACCAGAAAAAAATATTTTAAAACCTATCTGATGAAGTTCTTGTCCAGAGTCTATATTAAAAAATGCTCACAACTCAATAATAAGATGATGACACCACTAAAAATTTTTTTTAAAACATATAAATGAGCAAGACTTGGCCATGTAATTCACCAAAGAAAGTAAACAGGCAGTAAATAAGCACAGAAAAGAGGCTCAACACCATTCGTCATCAGGGAAATGCAAATTAAAACCACAGCGAGCTATTACAACACACCCACAAGAATGTCTAAATTGAGACCGACTGACAATTTCAAGTTTTTTTGGCAATGATGTATCACTAGTGGGAAATAAAATGTTACAACCACTTTGAAAAACAGTTTCACTGTTTCTTATAACCATTTACCATATGACCCAGCAATTTTACGCATAGTTTTTGTTTTTGTTTTTTAATACAGGAGAAATTAAAACATATGTGTACACAAAGACTTGCATGCAAATGTTCATAACAACTTAATTGATAATAGCCCAAAATTGGTTAACAGCCTAAATGTTTGTCAACCAGTGAGTGGTTCACACACTCTGGTACATCTGTATAATCAAATACCACTTAGCAATAAAACGAAACATTAACTACAGATACACACATCATCTTAGATGACTTTCAAAAGCATTATGTCATGTGAAAGAAGCCAGGCATAAAAGACTACATACCACATGGTCCTATTTATATGAAATTCTAGAAAAAGGCAAAACTGCAGTGATTCAAGCAGATCTTTGGTTGCTGGGGGCAGGGAGCTGAGGGAGGGGACTAACTGCAAAGCAGCACAGGGGAACTGTTTGAGGGATAGAAACGTCCTGCACCACGGCTGTGGTGGTTACTTTATATATTGCCAAAGCTCATTGAATTGCCGCTTAAAATTGGTGAATTTTATTGCATGTAAATAATAACTCTTATCGAGCAGACTAAAACAAAGGAAAATGAGGGGATGGAAGAAGAAGGTGGTAAAGATAATGAAAAGAAGGAACTAAAAGCCTGACCGTTTCCATTTTAACAGAGGCAAACTGTGGTTAGATACATAAAAGCTTCATTAACTTCCAGCACTTGAGCAACGTCAGCCTATTACCCAAGCTTTCTGTGAGCTAAATAACAGCTGGAAACGGCCTTAATGATCCTGGGGGAGACGGGCAGCTGTGTCTTGACAGCACTCTACCTGCTCAGTAAATCCCGGGTGTTGGAGGAAGACAAGGAAAGAGGGAGCGGAGGGAGGAAGTTACCAAGCACCTCAGGGTGGCCAGTCTCTGCTGTGGTCACCCAGCTGGGATTTGAGGAGAAAATGGACAAGACAGACACACTCATGCAGATGAGTCTGGCCTGGGAAACTCACTTTTCACAGATACTCCTACAAATAATTGTTAGAATTAAAATTATGTGACATGCCACGAAATAAATGAGCGATACCGTGAGTGTTTCCAGGGGGAGGGTTCATCTCCAGTTAGGTGAAGGCAGGGGGGAAACCTGTCCTAAGCAGAGGGAACAGCACACACAGAGGCCCTGGGAAGGAAAGGATATGGTGTACCAGAGAATTCAGAAAGGCCCGAGCAGCTGGAGCAGAGCAAGGAACGGGGAAGGTGGGGAGAAATGAGACTGGGTCTGCACTTTTCCACTTTGCCCACTGAAATCAAACGTCGTTTTATAAAACAATTGTTATGTCCAGGCCCTATAATCAAAACATCATCTCCTTAATTTTCATAATGCCTCCCCAGATACTTCTAACGAACAATCAGGGTTGAGAACCTCACTGTGGGAAGAAAGGCAAAAGCCAGATCAAGCAAGCACTTGTAACTGGTTTAAGGATTTGGGGCGCTTTCCCAGGGTCATGGGAAACCAACTGAAAGGCCTTGAAGTGAGAGGGTAAAATAAAATATTTGCATTTGAAGAAAATGACTCTGGCCCCAGGATGGGGGCGGGACAGATTGAAATGTGAGGATTTGTTCAGAGGCCACTGAAAATCCAGGTGGATGACCACAGAGGGGCAGTAACGCTGGGACAAGTTCAATTGGATGGAACCACATTAGGGGGTAAAATTGACAGGACTGGGTGATGAATTGGGTATAGGGCATTGTGAACACATCAAAGTGTCAAGGATGGTAAAAATGACTCCCTGATTGCTTTTCAAAGGCTGCACATCTTGCTTTCTCAGACGTGCAAGAAAGGGAAGGAAAAGAGTCAAACAATTACTTAATGTACAATGACTTTGAACACTTACTCAAGGTCTTTTCTAGCTCTAGAATGATGAGTGTCCAAAAATCATTCCTGAAAAAGAAATAGTGGGTGATGGTCAAACTCATGAATCACCTTTGTTCTGAAAACCTTTTTAAGATCAACAAGAAGGTGCAAACATACACTTAAAAATGCAGCTCTGAAAACATTCGTTCTGGTTAGAAATTCTTATATACGGCATTTCTGAGTCTGGTGTAAGGTCAGCAGTCAAATGAACGTCTCTATGCAAACAGACACACCTCATGCATCACAGGCCTTGAGTCAAACTTGTCTCCAAGTAGAACTGCAAACGGTAAGGAAATGGGCTTCTAGATGCCGCTCCATCTAGAATGCTTCTAGATGCTGTCCACCTCACGTCACTCCCCAAGGTGAGAGGAGTGTGCTACCAGAGTGGAAGCCAGGAGAGTATATCCTTGGAGAAGGACGAGCCAGGAAGGATCCAGCTGGGTGAAAATGCGTTGCCTTGGAAAATGTGTCATTTTTGCTTCATTACAGAAAATCCTTCAGGACTTCTTGAGGCTTCTTCATAGTCTTGTGAACTTCCGTGCGAAGAGCCAACGCAGAAGCAGGTGGGCTGTCCTCATCTGCAGCCCACCACCACCAGGAGAAGCTGACAAGGGGAACATCACCAAAGATGTTTTATCCCGGCGCAGAGGAACAGGGCTAGGCTCCGCTCCAACCCAGTGGCCACCACTAAACCACACTCCCTCATGCTTGCTGAACCCTCCTGACAGGTTGAATTCTTCTGCATTCACAGATTCTTTCAATTTCAACTGATTAACCCCTTTTCTCCCACCTCCCCTGGAAACAAAGGAACAACAAAATGAATACAGCAGAGAGAAGTCTTACCTGCCCTGAACTTGCTCGAGTGGCTGCAGTGTCTCTCCAAGGTCAGGACTTGCCAAGTTGCCCGGGTCTATCAGCCTTAGGTCATATTTCCCAGCTAAGTCAAGGCATCGAGCTTCAAAGGGAACCAGGAAATAAATGCCATTAACAAAGTGTGCAGCATGTTTGAAATTATGAAGATTGTCAGACCACCTGTCTTTATCCTGCCAGCTCCTATTAAGCCATCAAAGGCCTGTGTTCCTTTGATGTGGACTGTGAGTGTATTTCCTGTGAACGATGGTAGATTAAATGCTATAAATGGACCCAAAAGGCATGGCTGGAAAAGTTCCAATTCCCCATCTTGGGATCAACTTGTATTTCCATTTGAATATCAGCTTAGTACTGTTTTTCCTGGGTGCATATACAGTGTAAATTGGGACAACCTCTTTGAAGGCAATTAGAAAACTTGTTCTGCTTCTCAAGATTTAAAACACCTGTAGCTGGGTTTCTGCTTTGGGCTATAATGGAATAGGTTAGGGCATATGTTACCACCACTGAGAACAAGAAAACACTTGTAAAACAATGCAAAAAGCACCTGTTGGGAAGCATCAAGCGCTACCATTGCATCTAGGAATGGGGACCCAAGTTTCTGAAAGTCTCACTGAGGTAAGCTCAGCATTTTGTGAGCCTTTTGTCGGCACTTGCACAGTTTCTTGACTTGGGAAGGAGGTAAGGAGTAGAACAAGGGGTGGAAGCGAGATCTGCCATGAGCAGAGAAGCCGGAAAAGCTTTCTGCCATTTCATGAAACTAGGGAGATAAAAACTGAAGAACCCTTAGGAAAAGGGGAAAGGGATAAAGTGGTGAACCCAATTTTCTGCAGTTTTGCCCTTGAACTGTGGAAGGCAAGAATGTAAGAAGTCAAAAGGAGAGCAGAAAGCAAAAGTAAGGATGGGAGCAATCTCTGGGGCTAAAAAGACAAAAGTCAAATGAGCTCAGATTCTGCCAAGGAGGAAGATCTCTAGTAAACCTGCCAAGATCCCAGCCGGGACCCCTGGAGGGCATTTGTAGGTGCACCAGGGCCACGGTCAACAAGCAGAACCTGGAACAGAAGCAGACGGCGCCCAAAGTCGCTCGTGTCATCAGAGGCGGCACGCGGTGCAGTGCGGACAGATGATCTTTCCAAAACACGGCGCAGTCACTCAGATGTCCACGTGGGAAGAACAAAACCTACCTTAACTCCTAGCTCACCCCATACACAAAACTCAGTACCAGATGGTTGGTAGTTCAAAGTGCGAAAGGCAAACAGTAAAGCTTCTGGAAGAAAGTACAGGATGTCTCCATGACCTTGGGCAGGCGAATATTTTTAAAGGTGATGCAAATAGCACTAACCATAAAGGAAAGAGTGATAAATTAGATGTGATTAAAAATGGCAAAAGACATCCTAAGAGAGTAAAAAATCAAGTCATAATGTGGGAGAAGCTATTGCAACACATTTATCCAACAAAGATCTTTGATTCAGTATATATAAAGGACTTTTTCCACATCAATAAGAAAAAGATGCCCCATCAAAAAAAAAGACTGGGCGCTTCACCAAGGAGGACATCCGAATGGCCTTTAGACTTCTGAAAGGGTATGCAGCCTCACTGCTCACCAGAGAACTGCTTCAAACTCCAATGTGATATCACTAAAAACTTGCCAGAATGGCTAAAATTTAAAAGACAGGAAATACCCAACACTGGTGGCAATGTGCAGCAATCGGAAGGCTCATGTAGCGCAGGCAGAGTACAAGTGGGTGCAACCACGATGGAAGACTGTCCAGGAGTGTTTAGTAGAGCTGAGCGCATCAATGATGTCCAACCAAGAGATGTACCCAATACAGGCACACACTTCTCTGCCCTCAGAACAAGGCAAGAATGTTTATTGCAGCTATACTCACAACCGACAACATACGGAAGGGACCCATCAACCGTAGAATGGATAATACACCGTGGTAATTATTTGTACAACGGGGTATTACACAACAATGAGAATTTAAAAACTATTTTACAACACAGCAACGTGGACAGATGTCACAAACATAATGTGCAGAGTAGTCCATGCGAATGCTTCCATCTTTACAAAATTCAAAATAGCACGGAAAACGAAGCTATGGTGACAGGACACGCGGTGGGTTTGCCTTGCTTAGAGCAGGTCGTGTGTTGGGGGCCCCAGGGAGCCATCAGGCTCTTAGGCTCTCTGTCAGTCATTCTTTTCTTTTTTAAACCTTGGTGGAAGTTACATAGATGTGCTTTCTTTGTTAAGTCATTGATTTGTACACTTCAGATTTATACATTTTCTGCATGATTATTTTACTTCAGTAAAAGCTTTAATTCAAAAATGCACATATCCTATAGCTGAAGATTCCTCTTAGGATTTATTCTATAGATATTCACACACATGGAATAAAGATATATGTATACTTTTATTAATAGCATTGTTTACCAGTCATTAATGAAAAACAATGTGGCTCTGCTTTAATAAATTAAGGTGTGCCTGTACAATGCAATATCATAAAGCTGTGAAAAAACATGAGGCAGCTCTGTGTGGGCCCATCTGGAACAACCTCCAAATATGGATTAACTGCAAAAAAACAAGTGAGCACTGTATTCTTCCAGGATTGTTAAATTCAGAAGACAGAGAGAAATCTATGTGTCTCTGAAGAATCAGATTCAGCTGGTAACAACGGTTGCTTCTACACCAGAAGATGTGGCAGCTGAACTAAAGGGAGACTGGCCTCTCCATCCTTTGTTCTTTATACTTTATTTTTCACCCATTGGCATACGTTATATACACACCACGCCATCGCCATTAAAAGGGCCGAATACAAAGAAAGCAAATCAGGAACAAAAGTTGCTGTTAGAAATTTACGATTATCTTGTTCTTGTTTTCCTTTTGCATTGATGAATTCAAGACATGTCAAGTTTTCCATTAGTCCATGGACATTAAACACAGTGGCATTCAGCGGTTTACTTACAGTGATTGCTTCGTTACAGCGTCTCCACTTGGCACCAAGTGTCATCGTAGATAGGAGAGGAGGACCCAATGAGGGGACCCCCCACCGGGACCCCCACCCCTCCCCGGTTCACAGCACAAAACTCAGGCAACTAGCTAGTCAGTCAGCGGTCGGCCATCCAGCCGCTCTTTGAAGCCCTGCACGGCCCAGCGGTCTTGCCCCTATAGTTGTCCCCAGAGGGGTGGGTGTGCGTGGGCTTGCGGGCACTCAGGCGTCTGCGTGTGCACGTGTGTGTGAGCGAGTTTGTGCACGTTCAATCCCAGGAGTCCTTTCAAAAAGAGGCCCCCTCTTCAGTGTGGTAGGAAATAAATTCAACTGCTTGAGCAAGGAGGAGCGGCCTTGGCAGGGAAGTGTTTGCCTTAAGCCCGTTTAGTAATTAGGTCGAGAAACCTGGAGCAAACACAATGTATATGCAGATGATAATGTTTTAAATCTATTTTCACAAAATGAACCGAGCTGGAAGGGAACGAAATAAATCCTGGCATCATGTGAGCTGAGAGCCACAGCCCCACTGCATGCCGTGGAAGAGAGACGTGATAAAGGAAGAGTGAGCTCAGGGTCCGGGGGGCACGGAAGCCCCCGATGGAAGAGGACAGGCAGCTGCTTGGCCTCGGGATGCTCTGCACGATGCCAGAGTGGGGGGCTCCGCGACACAGCTGACACCAGGTGGCAGGTGGAAAAGCCACAGGCATGTAGTAAGTGCTCAGTAAAGGCTTGCTGAATCCGAATCTTAGACATCCAGGAAATAATACCTACTGTGTCATAGTCGAAGCCTGGTTTAAAGATTGAATGTGAATTTACATGAGTAAAAGATGAGATTTATTCACAGACCCAGAGAAATTGCTCATGTATTTACTTTACAGGTGATGTATAATTTATATAATGTACAGATAATTTATATGATGCATATATAATGAATTTAATATATAATTTATATAACATTATATATGTATGTAATAAATGCATGTATACACATGGAGAACACACAGAAATTTCACCTCTTGGTTTCAAGAACATTCTTTGCAGCACTGTTGATAATAAAAACATATTGAAACAAACTGACAAGGGGTTGACCAAGTACACAAATGAACTTACAATTGTGTTTCCACGCTACAGAATACAAAGCAGCTCTTTAAAAGAATAAGCCAGTTCCACGTACTGCTGTAGAAAGATTTCCAAGATATCATTGAGCTGCAGACCTTTATTTGTAGCATAATCCCATCTGTGTTTATCACTTGAACACACACACTGTTGCATCCTGCTGAACCAACAGCAGGGCTCACCCCGAAAGAAGGAACAGGGGAGAACCAGCCGCACTGCCCCAAACCACCCCATCCTGTCCTGAGGAGACACTGAAGAAAGAGGTGCTGACCACCAGGGTGTTTATTAGGGTAACTTACAGACAGCTGCAGCTACCTTGCGACAGACAGCAAGGCAAAAAGTTCGCTCAAGGATGCCCGCACCTGTGGCAACCGCTCTTTAGACCGTATAGGGCTGGGGACAAACGAGGCTGAGTGCCAGAGGCTTGTTTGCAAGTTTTGGGTAAACATCGGGGTATGTGCTCTTTTCTGGAAACAAGATGCACTTGGGGCAGGCCGTGTCCAGGAAAAGCTCGCCGTGCTTCCGAGGAGTTAGGAGGAGGGATGAGGGATGGTGGGGCAAGGCCAGTGCTCAGCTGGGTAGGAGATGCTCTGTGCGTGTATGCGTCACCCATGCATGCACTGTATTTCATCCATGCACGCACTGTACCTCCGCATGCACATTTTCTGAATGCCGGAGAAAGGTCTGGAATGACACCCTCTAAATCAGTAGCAGTGAGGCGTTGGGGACCAGAACCGCATGTGATACTCAAGGGCATCTTTTCTTTCTAGTGGTGTTTGATTTTTTTAACAAAGAGAACATATTCATGTAATACTTGCACAGATTTTTTTTTAATTTAATGAAACGATAGGTATGAGACTACATGGCAAATTACACAGTAGTATTTAAATATGATGTTAAAATTCCTAAGTATATGTAGCTTGGGCATTATGTTAGGGAGCATAATGGCTCCACAGTTGAACGAAATGGGTCCTGCTCATCTGTTCATCCTTCAGATTTTTTTTGTGCTAGACGATGTGCAGGGTGCTTAGAGGTGCAAAGTTTAAAGGCTGCCTGGGGAGAAAGAACGACCCAGGAAATAAGAATAGCTGGCCCAGTTTACTGAGCGCTTGTCGGGTGCTTTCGAGGGCCATTTACTCCTCACACCACACGGGCGGGTGGTGCTATTTTTATCCCTCGCTGCAAGATGAAGAAACAGAGGCAGAGGCTATGAACGAAACCAGACTCTGGCTTCAGAGCCCGATTACCACTTGGCTATGGAAATGATAACTCATAGCCCTTTATGGAAGGGAGGGGGGGATTGCACAGGGCTCTGTGTTTCGACTCAGAAAGAAAAGGAGAGAAAAGTGGGGGTAGCTGGAGGCAGCTGTGTGTCTTTTAAGTGTCATGGATTGGCAGAAAGAACATGGCAAAAATTTCACACTTTGTGGGGAGGGTCTCAGCGAAAAAACCCAAAAACAGGAAGTTGTAGGATACCGAACAGTCTAACTGGAATAAAATATTCTCATACGGAAATAGCAGGAATTTAATGCCTTCACTTTTCATTTATTTATTCACACTACAAATATTTGTTGAGCGTCTGCTTTGTTTCTCTCACTGTGTAGGAGCTGAATACCTAGGAGTGAGAACACATTGTCCCTGCTTTCACAGAGCTAAGGGTGAAGATAGACAATGAACAAACTTGCAAACAAAAATTATAGACTTCTGGTTCCAGTGCTAGGGCAGAGAAGATAGCCTAAAAAATAGTCCTGCTATTATTATTTAGAAGTCCTGGTAAAATATAATAAACCTTATTGTACAAACCTAGCCCAGACAGCGGGAAAGGAAGACTGAATAACAAATTCAGGTGAAGAATGAAAGAAAAGCTTAAAATCAGGAGGATCAGGCGAGCGGCCCCTACTCTGAGAGGACAGTTGCAGCTGGGGACTTGGTCTTGGTAACCTAGAGTGCTGTCTCCAATCCAGGGGCATCAGAACCACATTTTGCTAGACCCTAGCCCACCTCCTTAGTTTCTTATTCAGTTGGTTTGGGTCGAGACGTGAGATTCTGCATTTCTAGCAAGTTCCAGGTGCTGCTGGTGCTATGGCCTAGGGAACCCACTTTGAGAACCGCTGACTTAGACACTGATGTCCAAGCAAGGGCAGGGCAAGGGGAGCAGGTGGGACTGAGACCCTCACAAAACTGGGACCCTAACCAAGCTGCACCATCTGTGAAATAGGAACACAAAAAAGCCTCCCTCTAACCACAGCCACGGAGGCGTGCCCCAGCCTGGCCTCACCACGGAAAGAAACTAAGGTGCCTCTCCTGAGGACTCATCCCCAGGACCTGCATGCCACATCGGTCTGGGGTTCAAAATTTGACTCTCGTGTGACTGACACAGCTCCAAGCCAAGAATTTAACATAAGAATGGGTCCAAAGCTGGTAGTCTGGCAGAAACAAACGCCAAGGCCTGCAGGAGAGCCCACACCCGTCCAGCCTCGCAACCTGTCCACAGGTAAAAGGAAATCCTCAGCCAGTGGCCATTCACAGACGGGGCAAGCAGCAGGATGAGGACTCCAAGACCTCAGATAGAGGGAAAATTCTATTATAAACTACATTAAAATGATAGCTTCAAAGAAAGAAGTAAGCCATGAGGAAAAACTAAGACGTGGGGACAGTAGAGTTGAGAGATTTGAAAGAGGATCAAATAGAATTTCTAGAATGAAAACCAGTCATAGATATTAACTCAATCAATGAATGGGTTAAATGGCAGATAAACAGCTGAAAGGTGAATTTAAAAACTGGTGACTAAGATGAAGAAAGTACCAGGAATAAGTAGAGAGAGAGAGGAAAATGAAAAAAAAGGGTCACATTTAAGTGACATGGAAAACATAATGAGCAGTCCAACACACATTTAATAGGAACCCCGGGAGGAGAGAACAGAGGTAACGGAAGGAGTCAGTATTTTAAAAAGTAATGACTGATTTTCCACTATTGTTGAAAGATGAAGTGGGTACCAAATGGGATAAAGAAAATAAGGAAGCCTTACCTGGACCCATTAAAAGTGACCAGAGAGAGAAGACAGGTGTGCTCCAGAGCACGGACACCTGGAGTGGCCGCAGGATTTCCAACCGTACATTTGAAGCCAGAGGTGCCAACTGTCAACTGTCCGCCTCCGCCTGGAGGGAAAGAGAGAAAATAAATGTGCTCTCTTGAGAGTTCTTCCTCAGAGTCTGCATGCCACCATGAGGGATCAGAGCTACCCAGGCAGAGGGAACAGGGAAGGAGAGCCAAGAAGAGAGAGCAGCTCCTGCAGAGAGGCTAGGGTTCAGCCTCGTTGGTTAAAGACACTGAAAGCAGATGCTAAGTTGGGGGAATGATGAAACAGTGAGGCCTGCGGTGTCAGTGAGGTTGTAACTTTACATTTATTTGAAAATAAGGAAATAAAAACATGGGCAAGCCTAGTGACAGCTGAGGGCCTGTCTCTGCCCAGTGCCAGCATTCTACATTTGTTTTGCATTTCAAGCTTATGGCAACCCTAGAAGTTCTGAATTGCGACCATCTTAGTGTTAACAGATGAATGAAGCTTTAAAAAGATGAAGTGCTCACTCCAAGTTACAGCTGGAGTAAAAGGCGGAGCCTGGATTTGCAACCTGGTCATCTGACTCCAGGGTCAGGCTGTAATAATTAATATCAAGACAAATGCCCTCCACCAGCCTGTCCCCAAAGGAAATAAGCACGACCGTCAGCTTCTGCATAGGTGGCCCAGGGGCCAGAGCTCTGGGCTCAGGGGCGGTGAACTTCCCGACACTAAAGGAGGCAATGACTTAAACACACAGCCCCAGAGAGAAGGACACAAACACCACAGCTTGCAGGAGAAGGTGCTCTGGGATTAATCTGCGGCATAAATGAGAACAGTTGTGGCTCAGTCTCATAATTCAGCAATTCTGATCCATAGTAAACTATAAGCGATGGGATACAGATGGGATCATATTAGGTTTGGGCAAGGCAGAAATTCATTTGAGCCTAAATGAAAAGTGTTATTTAGGAGGAAGAGTAAAATGAGATACTATTCCAAATTTTAATCAAAGTGGTTATAAGGGGACACTACTCAGCATTATTCATGGAAGACGTTAAACCTTTATCACACCCAACTCTTGGGTCTTGTAGATCAGCTGAGGTTTGGCAAGGACGCGAAAGGAGTGTGAATGTTGAGCATAAGGGCTGTTTGTCCAAGGACAGGCTATCACGTAAGAATCTTTACTTGTGAATCACAGAAAGAGCACTTCCAACCAATGCAAATGTTATCAGGAATTGCTCAATTATGGTTTAAAAACTAAACCAAGGGGTTAGAGTATTGGGCTTTATGAATTTAAGCAATTTTATATTTATTCTGACAACTTGAAAACATGCATGTCTTTTGGTTGAAAACTGCCTTACCTCCTTTAAGGAAACAGGTAGGAAATAAATGGGGAGGAAAGAATGTGCAAATTATGGTGCTCTTTTAGCATATAAAATAAGAAGCATTGTTGAGAGGGAAAATGGCCAGGAAACTCCGAGTGTAGCTGTAGGACTCCATCTTTACTGATTCGGTTGCTGGAGACTTCTCTACTGTGCAGCCCAGACTTTGGTTTCTGCAATCTACCTCTCCCCTGAATCAGTCGCCATGAATCCTAAGCCAATGCCCAGTGGGAATTTTGACAGAATTCCCATAGTTTCAATGTCAAAGAGCTACACAATCAGGAAAGTTGCTTTCCCATGGAAAGAAGCAATGTCCCCAAGAACCATGTAATTTTCTGCTTGGCCCTGGCTAAATAAAAAGCCACATGAACACTCAGAACTCACAAACAGGGGCAGAGATGATGGGGTGGGACTTGATCAAGAAGACGGATTCAGAGTCAGACACCAGAGGCTTCGCTCCACCATCTCAGGTAAGTAGATCATCTTGTTTTCATTGTCCACAAGACTGGTGGTCAAGATTTTCCTGCGAAATAGTAAATATTTGATACTTTGTGGGCCAGAGTGTTTGCTGCTACTCTGCAATTATACTGGTAGCCCTAAAGCAAACAAATGGGTGTGGCTAGGTGCAAATCAAACTTTATTTATGGACATTGAAATGTGAATTTCAGATACTTTTTCACGTCACAAAATATGATTCTTATTTTGGTTTTTTTTCAACCATTGAAAAATGTAAGAATGTAAATTCTTAGCTTGCCAGTCATACAAAAATCTGATAGTGAGCAGGTTTTGGTCTGTGGGCTGCAGTTAGCCAAGCCCTGAGCTAAAATACAAGCTCCACAAGGCCGTGTGTGAGTTTGTCTCTGTCATTGCTCTGTTTTCAAGGACTGGCCCTTGGTAAATGCTCAGTAAATATGAAAGAAGGAGGGGGAAAGACTGACTCACAGAATGCTAGCATATTGATGCAATGCCTATAGAGACCCAAGGAAACCCATAAAAATGCCCTGCAAGCGTAATTAATGATTCTAACTGCCCAGTGCTTTCAGGGTTCTGATGCTCTCTCACAACTTATTTTTATAAAATCAACTTGATCTACATACACATCTCTAGACCTCAAAATTTCATTAACCACAATTGAAAATGCTGTTTCTTTCTCCGTTTCACCAAATGGAGTGTTCACTGCAGACCTACTACATTTGGGCCTTTTGTCTATCAGTGAGCTACCCCGAAAGGAGAGCAAGGAAATAAAGCCCCAATAATTTTCTAAGCTATATTTGAACATGGCTTAAGCCACTCATAAAATGGGCATTAGGAAGCTTATGCCTAAATCACTGAGCAATGTCCCTGGGGTGTGCATCCACTCTTCCCCAACTTTTGGTTTTCTGTGACTCCAAAGGCTCCAAGGTAATTTGATGCAGGAGGCAGGAGGACAACACAAGAACGTGCCAAGGAGAGAGATGTGGGATCCAGGCCACAGAGAGCTCCTACCACTGCAGCCTCCAGGGACACAATGCAATGTCCGTGTGAAATTCAACAGTTCATGAATCTCCCTTGAGTGTCTCTATCATGCAGATCGAAGTGCAGTCAGTCAGATTCAAGAGACTGAATCAATTTCCTTCTTTCCTGTGGATCATTTTTGAGTGGATATTTGTTTTTAATAAAAATTGAGGGGGGGGGGCAATGTTAGAAATGCTAAAGAAAAATTTGAGAAATGCCAGTGTAAATGATATGGCAAAGTGTTCGATGGTAATAACTACATAGAAAACAACCCAGATTATAGAATGTTGATTTAAAAAAAAAGATGTCACTCTGAAAAACAAATGGCTCTGTGCCCTTTTTCAATGTAATATAGATTCAGTAAGTCTCCCCAAAGTTGATCAGGTCACATTTGGACCCCAGTCTGAAATCTTCTGCCTGGCATTTTAACTCGAGCAGGGATTTCAAACAGATACAAGTCATGTAGACTTAGACCTAATTGAGTAAATAGCTAAGACAGAAGGCTGTACTCTATGTAAAGAGAGAAAACATCATAAGAATTAATAGGATTGTTCTGTAACCGAAATGAGATATAAGTGTTATTGATATAATATATATTTATTTATATATTTTTAGATTATATATATTTTAAAGTTGTACGCTGTGGTCTGTTATCATTGAGAATATCACCTTATTTAGCTGAAGAAAAGAAGGAAAGAATAAGGAAAGGAAAGACAATCTCAAGTCTCATGGGATGTATATCTGCAGGAGCTGAAATGGTGTTTCATTTTCCAACAGTGAATCCTACAATTACTTGAATAGAGACAACACACCGGGCAAGTGGTTTGAAAACAAAAGGTTGACAAAAATAATAAGAAATCCATGGGCAAAAGCTGGGAATTTAAAAAAATAAAAAAATTAAAAAAAAAAGAAAGAAACAACAATAGCGTACGATTCTGAAATGTGATTACAAAAATGATAGCTTAGCTTTCCATCTTTCTCCTCTCTCACAGAATTCTATCCCAAACTTGTATTGTTTACAAGTCAAAACAAGCTTCTGACAACAGCCATGCTAACTCAATCATTTCTGAAAATCAAGCTGTGCTCCAGCCAACAATAAGGATTCTAGGGTCATAATCTTGATGGCATTTGCTTGTTTTACTTTCTCTCTTTATCGTGGATTTCTCCCACGAGGTAGTCTGGAAATGAGTTGTCTCTCTTTGTCTTGATGCCTCCAGATATTGAGAGGAATCTTCCATGTAAATCGTCAATAGATAGGTCAGTATTTTAAAGCCACTACGTATTTGACTTCTCTTTGGAACGAAGCTTTGGAGTTGAAATGAGGTTCTGCGTGTCTGCCACCCCTTCCCTCCTCTGCGGTAGACCTTGGGTGGTACTCCTGAGGTGCAGCCTCCGTGAACCGGAGATCTTTCTTTTCCTTCTTTCCTCCATTTGTTTTCTTCTTCCCTCCCCAACTCTGTCTGTCTTCTTTCTATATCCCAGCTGGGGACGGCCTTCGAAACAGAGTCCTCGTCCATAGTGGGGCCAGCAGGCCTGTGGGGGCTCTGCCTCATGGCCCCTCCCACGAAGATTGGCACCAAAAGGCCCGTTGGTAAGAGAAGAGGGGAGCTGCTTTAAGCCCTTGCACAATGCCAAACACATCACCTGATGGGTTCAGCGTAATCGGATGCTTCAGCTCAGAAAAATGGCAGCTAAGGTGGCCAAGGAAATTAAAGCAATGACAGTGTAGAAGGGGGCAGTGCGAGTGTGGCCTGTCGCCTCTCCCTGTGACCCACGAGCGAAGCCTGTGTGCGTGCCAGACAGTGGCCCCTGGTCATTACACTCCTCCCCAGGCTCACGGTTCTGCCGGCTCTGCCTTCCCCTCGCTCCTGAGCACGTGCAAACATTCGTGGAGACTGCGTGGCTTAGTGTGTGTGTTTTATGTCACCTGGCCAACCCCGCTGCTCCATCTGCCCCCTTGGGGAAGGAGCAGAGTCCTTTGCTTGTCACACAGAGGGGGGCACACAGACCAGCTCCCTGCACTGGTTACAAATCCGGACCCACTGCCAAAGGGAAGCGGTGCCACTGGTGAAGTAGCCCTTGCTGTCTCTTCCCTAGGTGAGTAAAAAGCCCTGTTCCATCCCGCACCGCGGAAGCCATGCTTTTGTTGGCCTCTCCATCATCTGCAAGCCATGGAGCAGGTCTTCCTGGGGAGCCTCCCCTGGGGAGGTAACATGTGCTTTTCCCTTGGCAAACAATGACAATAAAACAGGACTAAGGAATGCACACTTCTTAGACTGTATCTGGAGAAAAGCAACTCAGACAATATAACTGAGTTGCCACATGCTTTGTTCCATTACAATGGCCCACTGTAATCCACCTTCTTGATGGAATCTGGTTATCCTGGGAAGTGGTTGTGGCCTC